>VZTH01010339.1:151-27089 GCA_013397815.1 Aleadryas rufinucha
TGGATCGTGGAGCAGCTGGGGCAGCTCTACGGCTGCGAGGTGCGGGGCCGGGGTCGCGGGGTCCCCGGCGCGGTTGCTGTCGCCGCAGTCCCCTCGTCCACCGCTGCCTCCCTCGCCCCCGGCATCCTCCTCCTGCCCCGAGTCGCATTTCGGCGGTGGGCAGAGGAACGCTGTCACCGCCACCTCCAAATGACATTCCCGGTCCGCCGCCCCCACCCTGCCGCTGCCCCGCGCCTCAGTGTGCCCCGGCGCAGGGAATGGTTAAAGGTGCCCCCCGTCCTATAGAAAGGGTGTCCCTCGTACCCTCCCGAGGTGAATGGGAGGGGACCGCCCTTTGGGAACGGGCGGTGGCTGCCGCACGGCCGGAAGGGTCCCTCTCCTCCGTGGGGGGCCCCGGCGGCTGCGGCACGTTCGGGGTGCCAGGAGGCTCGTCCGCGGCTGTTGGCCGGGAGCCGCTGTCCCCGCAGCCTTCCAGGGCAGGGCGGACCGGGGCTCGGAGGCGCCTTCCACGGGCTGGGCGGGCGTCGGTCTCTGTTAGACGCGAGCTGGCCCAGCGCCGGAGAGCCCGGCGGGTCGGAGCGGAGAGCGGTGTGCTGGGCACAGGGCGAGCAGGAGGAGGGAGCGGGACCTGCGCTGGGGCTGTGCGGAGGCGGCTGTTGTAGAGGGAAGACTCCGGTGCGGGTACGGTCCCCTCTGGATCGTGGTTTTGCGTTACCCCGACCTACAGGAGCGGGGTAGATACTGGCCAGGAAATCTCAGTGAGCAATTCGGAGATCATTAAGACGAGAATCGAAAACACGGGGGGCTTGTATGTACCTGATTTGTAGGTATCAAACCTGTTTTGGTGTTACTCTGGGCAAAGAGCGAGTGTTGCCAGAATGAATTCTCGTTTGTAGAGGACAGATGAGCAGGAGGATGTTTCAAGATTGTTCAGAGGAATGGCAACTGTTGTCTTCCTTGTGGAAATAACGATGTTTTAAGTAAAGGAAGTATCAGCACTTTGTTTTGTCAAAGCTTCATTAAAAATGTAGACCTTCTAATCCCCGGTGGATCGAATCTCCCTTCCACCTCGGGTATTTACTCTTACAAAGGATCAAAACATTAAAGCTAAACTGAGGTTCGCACATACTTTTCCCATCAGTAGTCTAATTCACTTTTGTTGGAGACTTCTGAAGTGAGATTTGTTGAAGCCATATGTGAATTTTGCAGCTAGCATGTCCGGGAGCCAACATCTCACACCGGGGCTTCTGAGCATGCTGGAGCTAGGAAGACAAGAGCTTAACAGTCCTTGAGGTGTGGATGTCTTAAGTGGATGTGAAAATGTGAATAACCTGCATGGAATATCTAGCACACACATAATCCAAATGTTCAAAGAAACTCCTTTAATCTCAAAAGTGGTTTATTGGCAGATTTGTTAGAATGACACATAAAAAATGTAGATGTGGTAAGTTAAACCTCCTTTACTGTTCACATCCATGAGCTGTGGGAAGGAAAGATGCACCTATCTTGAAACTCTAGTTCAAAATAATAAAAATAAGCAGTTCTTAGTCTATGTCTTGGTGTGACTTGCCTCTCCAGTCTCATGACTTGTTTGGCCACATAGCCTGTAGGCTGTGAGGATTTTTCTGAGGTCGGAAGCGTTTACAGTTGTTTGCATGAACTGATGATTCTGTATCCGTGCAAGCCGATAATGTAGTTAGTTAGTGGCTGGCCTGCTGGATCTGTCCTCCGGTTTGACTCTCGCTGTTCGAAAGCACCAGGCCTGTTTGGGCTTTGTGCTTTTGACATACAGATGTACTTGTTCTGTTCATAAGAAAGGATGTGGTGCATAGGACCAAAGCAAAGCCCAATGGAATTGTTGCTGCTCTTCACAGTGTTCAAATCACAGGCTTGTTGGAGGAAAATCTTTCGTTCTTTTCCTTATTATAGTTGTTGCTTCCAACTAAAGTAGAAGGAGGTCTGCTTTAGAAGGTCTCCGTTAAGGTGGAGACCATATATTGCTGCATAAAAATAACTTTTTTGATTATTTGGTTTCTGAGGTGACTTTTAGGGGGAAAAGTGGTTTAACATAACAGAACAAAATGTTTTCAGATTTTAAGGCCAAGGACAAAATGTTTCAGTTGTCTTCTGCTCTTCTTTGCTATTATGCATGAACTCTATCCAGAGTCAGCATAGATGATGGTAGTGAAAAGGTCAAGCAATTAATATACTATCAGAATAAAGTTGAAGATGTATGATGAGTGTAGTGATTAAAGACAATAGCAATTTAATGCAAGATGCTTTGCTTGAATCTGCTTGAATTACTTCTAGGCTTAGAGATGTAGCTCTCAGGCTGAAATTTAATCACCTATGCAGACAGTTAATAACCCTGTCTGAGGGCGGGTTGGGAGGGGGTTGGGAATTGCTCACTTTAATTTCTGTGGAAGATCTAGAATAACTTCCCAATGCAATGACATTTAAGTTCTGAAATGATCTAAAATATTCCAGGTTGTCAGAAATAGCCATTGAATTGTTAATCCTGGAAGAGCTAACCAATATCAGTGTTTCATTGCTATTCTGATTCAGAGCTCTATTTCTCAGGAGGAGTGCACTTCATTTCTGGGAAGAGCAGAAATAAGTAGAGGGTACTTGCGGTGTGGTGCACTGAAAGTCTGTAAAAAGACTTGCACGTCTCTTTGTGGGACTACATGTTTATAGTGCCTGCTCACTGTTTTCCATTTAAATGACGTTTGCTATTATGCTGAGATTCATCAGTAAGTAGATACTTGCAGAAAGACTCCCTTTATTCAAAACTAAACATGTATTCATAGTCTCTCAAGTACTTGCAAGTTAAGTCAGCTATAAGCCTGTCTTGGCATGGCGACAAAGTTTAGGAGATGAGGTTGGGAAATAACAAGACAGGTTTGTTTGTGTTCTTTTTCTAGTGGATCTTGTCTTTACTGGTACATTTTTAGTTTTAAAAATTGGATGCCAAGCAATATAATGGTTTTGGGAATGTGGCTTAGAAGGAGCTATTTGAGGCTATTTGTAATGCAGACCTCAGTTGTATGACACAAGGGTTAGCTTTAGAAAGGTTACTTCCACGTGATGCAGAGTTTGGGGATAAAAGACCCTTTACCTGAATGGTAAAGGTTATCAAGGTAGAAAACTTTAATAGGACCAGAGAGACTTGAGCAGCATTTGTTTGGCACCAGAACCTGTCAGGCTAACATACTCGGGTCAGATGTGTCAGGTGAGTGTCTGGCTGTTTGCTTCTGGGACTGCTTCATTAAAAAAAAAAAAAGTTTTATAACCTGTTAGTTCTGGTTTCTATGAATGCTGAAACTGAGGTTACAGTTGCAGGTTAGTATATTGAAAATGCACTGCCATAATTGCAGGACTTGAACTGGCTTCAGTGTTGACCTTTACTAGGTATCTTGGTACTAAAAATAGTTTCTCCACAGATGGCTTTGTGTTTTGGGCTAAGTCCATTATTGGTTAAGAATTGCAAAATAATGCTGCACAGAACAACTTACATCATCACTATTCATTCCCTAATGGTTTGCAACTTGTAGTTCAGCATGAAAGTGGTGACAGACCAGTCTTCCAGATGTATAATCTATGTTGTGTGCACCTGCCAAACTTGTACAACTTTGTATATGAAAAAAGAGACCACTGGATT
The DNA here is from genome assembly GCA_013397815.1 of Aleadryas rufinucha. Lineage (NCBI taxonomy): Eukaryota > Metazoa > Chordata > Aves > Passeriformes > Aleadryas > Aleadryas rufinucha. The sequence goes on from VZTH01010339.1 coordinate 3,813, forward strand.
TGTCTCCAGAAACCATTCAGCTATGCAGGTGAACTTCTGTGCTCTGGGGTCCTGTCTGTCCAGAATTATAGCATTTGCTATATGGCACACAAATCTTTGCACAATAATGAAGAAAGATTTTTTTATGCTATGGGTTTGTTGCTGAATATTTTTTAATGTAGAGATTTGCATGTGCAAATCAAATGAGCCCCTACACTTTGCACTCTAAAAGCTGAATATAAGACTTGCCTTCTGAGATATTGCTGAGCTTAGCTGAGTAATTAACTATTTTATTAGAGTATGTCTGCTGATGTATGGAAGTCAGTGCTTGGCAGAGGATATGATGTTGGTCTGGAAGTACCAGGGTGTTACGTCCAAGCTTACTATTTTTCCATTCCAGGAATGGAAATACCCTGAGATTGTGTTTAAAAATTCACTGTACAATAAAATACATTTGGAAGAGCTGCCCATAAAGGTCCTTCAGGCATTTCCTTTAAGAGTACAAATCCATGCCAGGCTGAGAATTGTTATGTGTAAGATTTTCTTCCATCATCTGGTACAGATACTGCAATGACAAGAGTGGCATGAAGCTCTGAAATGGGTAAGGGATTTCACATTGGCAGTGGAGTATGGGAGGGAACAATTTAGCTCAGTCCTGCATTAATCAAGAGCTGCCTTCACCTGGTTGCTCAGTGACTGCAGTGCTGGAGAACACCCTCTTTGTTGGTCTTCTTGAAGCTGCTGGGATAGGCTAATATTTCCCTCCCTATTCTGCCTTTTCCAAAACAGCCTGGTCAGCATGCTGCTAAGGCTGCCATGTAGTGATGTGGACCTGATGATATGATCAGGTACTACTTATGCCTCAGGCTCTAGTGAGATAATGTTTGAAATTGATTATTCATTTCTCAGAAGGGCATTTGGTAAGAAAATTGACTTGAATAAAACACTACAGAAGCAAACTTTTGCCTACAGTCTCACACTTTGAATAGACTTCTTCTAACTTGGTCTAAGATCTCAGAAACGGTAATTGCATGTGGGTTCCTTTCTAAATGGATAAAAAGTGGAAAGAGGCTGAGAAGGACCTGAGAACTAGAGAGTGTGTCACTCTTTTAGAAAGATGCAAGTCAGTAGGAAGTGTAATAAAGGATTTCTTTCTTTGGGAGATTATTGCAGTCTAGATGCATTGGAGTAAAGTACTTCGAGGTCCACCAAATTGCTTAGAAATTTATTTGGATTATTTCTTTTGGACAGCTATTACAGATCTCCGTGCTGTACAACATGAACTCTGGTATGCTCTCTTGAGGGCAATGATGCTGCTCAACGTACTCGTGTCAGTTGAAGAGTTGCTGTGATCAGAGACCTGTAAAGGACACAGGAAACATAGGTGTAGCAAAGGCTTATTCTGTCATGTAGCAACCACAGAAAGGTGTTTGAATCCCAAGAGCAGAAGATGGGAAGCCTAAAAAATGCATGTTGTTTAAAAACAAACCTTGTAAAATGCATACAGTTCTTTTCAGAGGAGTGGGCTTAAGGACCTGTGAGGGTACCAAGCACCTGATGGTGATAAAGTCAGAGCTTTTTGTTTCTAAATGCACTTCTTAAAATCTCACCTTAAGTTCTAAAGACCGTACTCTAGTAGGAAATGTACCACTGTTCAGGTACTGAACTTTCCTTCTGTTTGCATGCAAACTGTATACAGTGGTGCAGAGGAATTCAAGAAGAGAGCAGTTCATCATGCCCAGGTGCAAGGTTCTGCACACGGGTCGAGTCAGTCCCAACCACAAATACAAGCAGGATGGAGAATGGATTGAGAGCAACCCTGAGCAGGAGGCTTGGCTGTGTTGGTTGACAAGAACCTCAACATGAGCTGGCAGTGTGCACTTGCAGCCCTAAAAGCCAGCTGCATCCTGGGCCACATTAAAAGCAGCGTGGCCAGCAGGTCAAGAGAGGCAGTTCTTCCGCATTTACTTCACTCTTGTGAGACCCCACCTGGAGCTCTGGGGCCCCAGTATAAGAAGGACATGGACCTGTTGGAGTGAGTCCAGAGGAAGGCCACAAGGATGATCAGAGAGCTGGAGCATCTCTCCTGTGAAGGCTGAGAGTTAGGATTGTTCAGCCTGGAGAAGAGAAGGCTTCAGGGGGATCTTAGAGGGGGCCTACAAGAGAGCTGGAGAGGGACATGTAGTGAAATGACAAAGGGAAATGGCCTTAAAGTGGCAGGTTTAGATGAGGTATTAGGAAGAAGTTCTTCACTGTGAGGGTGGTGAGGCACTAGAACAGGTTGCCCAGAGAAGTTGTGGACTTCCCCTCCCTTGGAGTGTTCAAGTTGAAGTTGGATGTGGCTGGCCTAGTGGAAGATGTCCCTGCCCCTATGGCAGGGGGATTGGAACTAGATGATCTTTAAGATCCCTTCCAACCCAGACCAGTCTATGATTCCAAGAAAATTATTTTTCTAGTATTTGATCTTTGTTTAGTCTAGATATCATTTCTGCACTGGTCATGGTTCATTGTTTTATCTGAATCAGCAGCCATATTCTTGACTTCCAATTTAAAGCTTCACAACACAGATTATCTTCCAGCAGCTATTCCATAGCAATTTTTTTGTCCTTTCCCTTTCTGTTCAAGATTCAACAATGGTCTCTTTGACGAAGCAGTAGGTGTGGTTGTTTTATAACCAGGTGAATAAATAACTGATTGCTTACATCACTTAAGATTTTATAATTGTACTTCTTATTAACAGTAACTTACAATCTTTGTGGCTACAAAGACTCTTGTGCCTTTAGGCAAATTGCTTTACATAGAGCCGGTACTTGATTATCCAGGGTAACAAAGGAGGGGAGGGAGTGGGTGGGAGAACATGGATACAATGGAAAAACTGTGGATAAAAAAATAAATGGTAAACTCTGCTACAAATCATGCAGTGAATGTACAGCTGAAGGGGAAAAGGGGGAACTGGTCATTAATCTACCCCTTTTTACCACTGAGGTTTATCGCACAAATTCATTATATTGCTTTTGGACTTGAGTGTAGCTTGGATGTGTCTGTACTTGTAGCACAATTAAACTGCAACATGGATGATCCATCCACAGATAGCTGCGAGCAGGTTATGTTGTGCTTTGTTGAAGGTGCTGGGCTGACTTGAGCACTCTTGGTCCCTTGTAACCCTGTGTTATGCCAGAGTGGGATCTTTCTCCTTATTCTCAGAGCTTCGCATTAGCTGATCTAACCTGTGCTGTGGAAGCAAATGCCTGAAATAAAAATAACCCTGTTTAAATGAGGAAAATACCTATTTCATGGAATGTTTGACTCTTCTTATAAGGCATAGGGAATTCTTCTAAATAGGTCTTGTATCTAAATAAAAAGATGTGAAATTAAGTCTTATTTCAACTAGAACAAGTAATGTGACAGTTTACTCTCATGACAACCCTAAACTAATTCTCTTTTGATTCATGCCTTGCAAAGGCTGTCTGAGCTCCTGGTTGCATTCTCATAATTCTCCCTTTAGAACAGGTTATCAGCCACTTTAAAAACACTGTAATGGGACTAAAACCCTATGGGGTTTGTAGAGCATGTTACCGTACATAATGTGTACATACTTTACATAATATTCCGACAGTGCAGGAGATACCAATGGGGGGGGGTGGGGAAAGCTATCCTGTCTCTAACCTGATTCAGTCTGAGTTATGGTCACCTTGTCTCTTGTCACTACAGGTGATAAAGCAGCAGCAGCAATATCAATCCATTCTTCCAGCCTTGTGTCTTGCCTGCAGTATTCAAAAGCCATGTTCTCATTTTTCCTTGCCTTACATCTAACTGCAGAAACTTCTATTTGACAGCACAAATTGAGTAGGTTAGCTGTGGCCATCCATCTTTGTCACCGCAACTTCTGGCTGCCTGTTGTAAAACATTAGCAACGTCTTTTGCTGTTCTCCCATGTGACATGTGGAATTATGGAAGTCAAGATTTCTTGAACTTATTAATGCTGGAGAAGGGGTATAGAATCTTAATTGTATGCAGTCCATACAGCAGCAGTACGACTGTGTTTCAAAGGATAGAACAAATTTAGCCTGTTAAAGATCTTCTTGGAACAAGGAATTGTTTGGGCAGAGGTACACACTGAAACAAATCAAATTTTCTTAGAAGTGATAAGTATTTAATTCTGAGGATCACATTTCATTAGCAGAACTGTTACCACCACTCCCTCCCACCCTGGGAGCATGATATCTATTCTAGGAACCAGTTCAGCATGGCATCCTAAACTATTTTCAGGGAACACACAGATCGCAGCCCCAGAAGGCATCTTGTATATTTTCAATCCATGTGATACTTATCAGTAGCGTAGATCTAGTGGATCTAAATATAGAGAAAAATCATAACATGTAACTATAGGTCTTTAATAATCAGAATGCTTGTAGATAGTTAATTCAGTGTAATACTGTTCAGCCTGTAAAGCAAAGGTAGTATAGCAGATAGCATTAATTAAGAGGCCTAATGGTAAGTAAGTGAATGGCTAATGTGTGCAGTGGTGCTAGTCTAGAGGTGACACTTCAGTGGTGACTCAGAGGAGTTCACCATTCTAAATATGCTGCTAACAAGAGGATCACACGCTTCAGTCCTCTATGTTGGACTTCATAAGTGCAAATGATGGCACAATCAATGCCTAATGAAAATCCTCTTACCAGACTGTCTTAATAGGATTACTTTCCAGAACACAGGACTGGGAAGGATCTCCTAGGTCACGTGGTCTGCCTTCTTATTTGCAGATAAGCTCTTTGCATTTGATATAATTTTTTAATGGAGTAATTCAGTTATATGATGTTTCTTTCCACATTATTTCATGTATTTAAATATGACTTTTACACCCTTTAGGCACTAGGGTCTTTCTCATCCCTTCTATAAAATATAGAGAGGCATAAACAAAAGACCAATACTTGCTTGGAATGAGCTTGCTTGGACTTTCACTCTGGGGTGAAGTTTAAACAGATTGTAAATGTGCTTTACTGCCTGTTCTTACTCTGGGCATCATCAGACTCAAGTGATGACCACAGCTGAGGGGCAGAAGTATTAAGGCAGTGATTCTGCCGTAGGTCACTTACTACCTTATAACAAAATCTGTCTTTTGAGTAGATGTACGTAGACTCTGGGAGAAAAATGCTTACTAATATTTCATGGAATTAATTTAGCACTCCTTAGAAAATATACATTAGTGGCTTAAGATCCTAACTTAATTTAGCAGTTGAATGGTAACTTTTTTGAAGTAGATACCTAAATAGCATGGTACAAGTGATTAGTTCTCCCTTCGGTGACTGGTATATAACATTTTGACACACACACTTTAAACACAAAGAATGCCCTGAGCCTTTACAGTTGGTTGCTTTACGTTTTAAAACATAGTACCTGAAGCACATAGTACATTTTTTTTTCCAGAAAAGAAGTCCAGATGTTCTGGAATAAATTATTGTGTTGTTTTGTTTTTGTTGTGCTGGTAGTAATCATGCCATTTTAGGGTTATGGTCAAATTTTGTATTCCTGTTTTTAAACATCTTAAAACATCAACAAAACTCCCTAGAATTTGAATTATATTGATATTGAAAACAGAATCCTTTCTGAGTGCAGAAACTGTTGAGGGGAGGAGTGCTGGTGGTAACTAGCTCACTGGCAGCCAGAACCATTCCAGCTCTTACTTCAGCTATTGCTGTAGTACTGCCTAGTTTGCTTAGCTAAAGATTTAATCAACTTGCTTATAGCTATCTGACTACTTTTTGTTTATAAAACCCAAACTCTTAGGCAGAAGATGTGCTTTAGTGTCTTGAAGAAATTGTGATAACCAGAGAATTCATTTATATGAGGAAGCAAGGTATCAATCTTTCACTTTATAATCTGGAGACTGTCTTGTCTCAGGCTGGGGGCAGCAGAGGCTTCCAAGACTACTTGTGTAAAAATCAACACCTAAACAACATTTCTGCCTTTTTTTTTTTTCCCACTAGGTCTCTGAACACTTTTTCATGTTCATTTTTTTTAAAGTTCTTATCAGATTTCACCCTAAAATATGTAATGATTACATTTTGTATTAGAATAGTTGGCTCTTAACTCTTGTTTAGTAATTTGCAGTGCATTTAATGTAGCAAGTGGAAGGAGGCAGGACTATGTGCTAATATACTTTTCTGGGAATCTGACAGTGAGAAGAAGCACTGGAATCAAGCAGGGGTCCTATACAGTCTTTAGCTCCCTTCTCTTTTTGTCACCCTTGGTGGGATAGTCACAGCAGGTTATCCCACCTCCTGGATCTGGAGTTGTTTGTGAATTCATTTGAAAGATCCCTCAGGCACTTTTCCATGTTTTGCAGTTTGGGGACTTGCCTGTGTAGCCAAGTGGTGTCTCTGGGCCCCTGGGGAAGAGGAGTGTCTGCTTTAAAGCATGTTAGAACTCCTGCTGATATTTCTTGACACCAATGGACCAGAGCCAAAATGCATTGACTGCCAGTCCCTGGCCTGCCTGCTGCTCCAAATGAGTATCTGGGGGGAGGGAGAGTTGTCACTGTGTAGAGCACACTGCTATGCCCAGGCACCACTTGAAGGAATGACTTGTTACAAACCATGAGAAACTCTCTGTATCTGTTGCATACTAAATTTCTTCAAAAAGATGACGTTGCTTGTAGATTCTGCAGGATGCGAGCGCACTTGTTTTGATACCATTAAATAAAGCGTTTATCCCCACGCCCCAGAAAACAGACTTCTTGTCTCCCATGTCAAATCTTAAAGGACCTAATATTTCTGGCTAAAGAAATATTAATGACTGAAAACTGTCTCCTGTTCCAACCAGTAACATTTTAATTGGCTGGTAAGACAAAAATGTAGTGAGAAGACTATGAGTGTGTCAGATGCTTGATGTACCCATACTGTATGACTTTTATTGCAGAAGTCAATTTACACACAGCCTCTCAGTGTAAAGAAAATCAATACTGGAGACTAACAGATTGTTTTTACAGGGCTGCTGAAACTGAGATGAGGAGAGCCATTTAGAGGCCTCATTATATCACGTGCTCTTTCCTTGTGTTCTTTCAAACAATCTGATGGAGTAATTAATCCTTGAAGTGCCCCAAGAGGCAAACCTACTTAATTGCACTGCTGTTTAGCCTAAATTCCCAGACTGCAAAGGACCCAGTGCTGATCCTGTTTGATCGAAATTTTTTCATGGAGTGTATTCCTTAGGTCTTTTTCATCATCTCAGAAAAAAACAATCAATCTGTCAAATTTGGCGTAGTGTGGCATGGTCCTAGTCATTATTGCATTCTTCCTGTAGGCAGAATTATGTCCAAATTGCAGGGAAGCAGTCAGCTGGACCTGTGTTGCTTGGAGATGGAGAGTGACCTGCTCTTATGAATCAGGCAGAAGTAGGTATCTCCTGTAATTGCTATGTGGAAAGTCATTCCACTTGCATAATCATCAAAGTAGCAACATTTAAGCCTAGTGGCATAAGCTCTGTGCCTTTCAGGGATGACTGTGTAACAGTGATTTGCTGTTCCACATGTATTTGCTAATACCAAACTATTTCTGCTTGATGTGAAAGTGGATGATGACAAAAAACATGATGTGTCCTTCCTATCTGCTTTGGAGTGTTTTGTTTAACAGAAGTGGCATCCAGGCATAGACTTAGCATGTCCTATTTTTATATTGAGAACACAAGGCATTTATTTTGGAGACAGCACTTGATTTTCAACAAATGTCTTCTTGTTGAGATGGAATCCATGTTATGGGTATGGTTAGGAAGTGCTGAATGCTTCTCTTCCTCTGCTCAGTATAGTCTGTGATCAATGCCTCTTCTTCATTTAGCAATTTCACACTCTAGTGATTCCTTTAGACTTCTACAGAGATTCACAAATTAGACAACAATTCCTTAACCAGCATGTTCTGGATATATTTGGATAAGCTGAAGTTTTTTTGACAGTTCAGTTATGAAAACAGTAAAATACCGGTGTTAGTACTGAAGAAGATTAAATGAAGTCTGTGACTGGGTATCAGTGTCTTCTCTGTGCTTACTAATGACACTGCAGTTGCAGAATGCAAGGTTCTTTGTCTGCATAATGATCAGAGATTTAAATTTTTTTTAAAATTAATGTTATGGACAAATGGAATGCCTGGTATTTTGGTATCCTAAATTTTGTTTCCTGTAATCACATCATGCCAATGGATTTTTTTCTGTGTTGTACTAAAGACGATAGAGCTGCAGCCATTGTAGCAGGGGATTGACTTTGATTTTTAAAGTTATGGGCACAGTGAGGTGCAGGGTTCTCAAAATTCAGAATCTTGCAGCATTTGCCCTTGTATTTCGTGTGATGCTTGTTTTTCATCTCTTAGAAACAATGGCATGAATCCCAGAGAACTGCTCTACCTTGTGTCTCGCCCACACCCCCACCTGCTGGCTATATTCCTGCTTTCACTGTCCGTGGCTCTAGGGTAATTTATCCTCTTAGGATGCATTACCACAAGGACACGTCTCCTGTCTTGAGAACTGCTCTGAAATGTAAGTGCTTGACAAGTTGGAGTGGTTGGTAACTCTTTTGGAAACCCTTGTCCTAGCAAGTCATAGCTGTCCTAGCTGTTGTAATCACTGTGCCTTTGACTAGTGGAGAAGAAATGCACCTCTCTCCTGTAGAGCTTGCTTCTGTCTGTGTCTGCAGTAGGCAGAAGGATATCCACTGCCTCTGAACCAATGGGAAGTGCTGGGCTATCAGGGTCACGTGGAAAGAGATTGGAGAAGAAAGTGGAAAGTTGTGTGGACCCGGAGAGGTAGAACTAAGGTAGACATGGCAGTATGCATGTCAAAAGTGTATGGTAGGCTGCCTGCCTTGTCTCCATGTTTTTACAGGTGATTTCTTTCACTAGTGTGTACTTCAGATCCACGTGTGTGGATGTATGTCTCCTTGCCCAAATTCTGCTGGTTTGGTTGTGCCAGTTTGATAAACATAAGTAATTTTTCTTCTGGCTTGCTTTCTTCCTGTGCCCTCAAGTCCTTGATTGAACTTGCTCCCTCTGTCTTTCTCTACTAAAGACTCACAGAAATATTCATGGTAGTAAAAGAGTACTTCAGAAGTCAGGGGTTGTAGGGAAAAATGAGATTGACAGTAGTTTGCTATAAGTTTGCTTCTCTTGCTCTAGATGTTGCTCTTCAGACAAGTAGGAGCTGGAATTTTGTATTTTAGGAAGACTTGTTTGAATAACGTTTAAAGTAGTGCCAGTATTGGAGAGTCCACTGGAGATGGATTAGAGGGCGAAGTAATATGATTGCTATCAACAACTGGTATTTTTACAATTAGTGAGGATGTCTGTACATTTAACTCTGAAGACACATGATGTTCTGAAATGCTTCTAAAGCATTTGTCCATTGATTTTTGTAACTTGTACATCACATCTGGGCAAGTGTCTTCAGGTACACTTGTACTGTCACCCCCTCACTCCAAGCCTGTCACTAGTAGGTGAAATGGTCTTCATAGATGGCTTTTCCTTGAACTTTTCTGGGATGATAGGTGTTCAATAAGATAAGTTGCTCATGGCCAGAAGAACTTTCTAATGGAACAGGAACTACAGGTCTAAATGTCTGAGGTACAGGCTACAGCAAAAATGAAATAATAGACAGGTTTGAATTGATGTTCTGCCCTCTGTACCTTTTAAAGGCATGTTATGAGGCAAATTTTTAATAGAGGCAATTTTCCACTCACCAAGCTCAGCTAAACACTTACTTAATTTTAGTACTCCACCTCTGATACAGATGGTTAGTGTTAGAAAATTTCAGTCTTCCACCATTACTGTTGAAGTGACCTGTTCACCCTGTCGCATTATGGCATCTGCTTTTATTAGAAAATACCACTATTTTCTCATCCTTTTGACTTTTAAAAAAATTTTTTTACAAAAAGGCAAAACCTGAACTATACATGCAATAATTTCCGTAGCACTGAACAGGAGAATTAGGGATGTACTTTGGAAGCACTGTAACAGACTGGCTGGCTATGCCTTGAAAAAGCGTATTTCTTCCCTTTTCATTTTCACAGCTGCAGTGTTAAGCATAAAAGCAGTGAAGTTAGAGTATGTCTGACTCTGTCCTCCCACACTGGCTTGTTTTTCATGTCGTATGATTGTTACTTTTAGGAGCCATCCATGTTTATGTGGGATTTGTTTTTGGTTTTGATTTTCAAATGGTCACTTAGCAAATCAACATGAAGAAAGTTGCATGAAAGCCTAGCCTGGGAATTTCTTGCCCCAGAAGACAAAATGCATTGACATATATAGACAAGGCAAATGCAGGGAAGCCATCTGTGCGTTAGCAAAGACTGACTTGCAGGGTAGCTGTGTACAGAGCAGTTGGCTTTCAGCTCTGCTGCTGTAGATGAGTCTTTGCTTGCTGTAGGCAAAGGAGAAGGGAAGAGTAATAGCAAGTGGAGGTTGTGTGTTAAAGGCGAGGAATTAATATATGCAAAGATATTCTTGTTTGGCTTTACTCTGACGTTGTGTTGGAGATACTGCAGGAAATGAGACACGGAATGGAAGCTGGAAGAAAAGGAGTGTGACTTCTTGTCTCCTCTCTTATGACATACAAATTCTCCCCTCTCAAATCTTGTAATGCTCAGTGTAGAGCAGCAGTGATGCTGGAGCTGACTTGTGATAAAAATGTGGCTGCAGAGCAGTGGTATTGCTGGTGAGGTTGTTTGGCAGTGAGGGAAGAAAAACCTGGGCACCCTTGAGAAAGGAGGGTGGTTGTGGAATCATAGAATTGTTTAGGTTGGAAAGGACCTTTAAGATCATTAAGTCCTAACATTAACCTAGCACTGCCAAGTCTGCCACTAAACCATGTCCCTAAGTGCCTCATCTGCATGTCTTTTAAATACCTTCAGGTACAGTGACTCAACCAATTCCCTGGGCAACCTGTTTCAATGAATGACAATCCTTTTCATGAAGAAATTTTTCTTAATATCCAATCTAAACCTCCCCTGGTGTAACTTGAGGCTATTTACTCTTGCCCAGTCAGTTGTTACTTGGCAAAAGAGACCAACAATTCCTTTCAGGTACCTGTAGGGAGCAATAAGGTCTCCCTGAGCCTCCTTTTCTCCAAGCTGAACAAGCCCAGTTCCCTCAGCTGCTCCTTGTAAGACTTGTGCTCCAGACCCTTCACCAGCTCTGTTGCCCTTCTCTGGACATGCTCCAGCACCTCAATGTCTTATAGTGAGAGGCCCAAAACTGAACACAGGATTTGAAGTGTGACCTCTCCAGAGCTCGCTACAACGGGATGGTCACTTCCCTTGTCCTGCTGGCCACGCTGTTTCTGCTACAGGCTAGGATGCCATTGGCTTTCCTGGCCCCCTGGGCACATGCTGGCTTATGTTCAGCTGCTGTTGACCAGCACCCCCAGGTCCTTTTTTAATGAGCAGCCACTCTTCCACAAGCCTGTAGCACTGCATGGGACTGTTGTGACCCAAGTGCAGGGCCCAGTACTTGGCCCTACTGAATCTCAGCCCAGCAATCCAGCCTGCCCAGATCCCTCCACAGAGCCTTCCTACCCCCCAGCACATCAGCAGTCCTTCCCAACTTAGTGTCATCTGTGAACTGACTGAAGGTGCACTCAATCCCCTCATCTAGATCTTCAGTAAAGACATTAAACAGGACTGGTCCCAATACTGAGCCCTGAGGAACACTGGTGACTGGCCAATGGTCAACAGCAGTGGCAGCCCTGTGTCTGGCTCCCTGGTGCTGGGCAGGAGGTATTCCTTGCATGAGCTCAGCTGGGGATGCCTCTGCCAAAAATGACTGGAGAAATGGTACTTGGTGGAAGATCTGCTTATTTGCTGGAAGATCTGCTCTTCAGTGTTGGTTCATGCAGTGATGTGGCAGTGCTGCGTGGGGCTCACTGCGGCGTGCAGCCCTGGGCCTTGCTGCAGGTCACCCAGCACGCTCGTGCCACACCTGTTCCATGGGAGCTTCCTGGGCAGGGAATGGCAGCCAGGCCTGTCCCACCCCCAGCCAGGAGCAGGCAGCCAGGGGCACTGTGGCAGCCCCAGTCCCAGGCATCTTCCTGTGGCTGAGCCACGGGCAGGCGGGGATGTGGGTATGGCTCAGCAAGGCCTGTGGCTGGGCAGGGCTGTGGGGAGCTGACGCGGCTGGGGCAGGGGCTCACGGCCCCAGGAGCTGGCGTGGGCAGCCATGTGGATGGCCCTGTGGCCCAAGCACTCAAGTGAGTTTGGCTTCTTGCTCTGGCTTACCTGTGAGCAGAGCCTGCTCTAGGGTATATTCCTATACGAGCCTCTGGGCCTGGGTGTTTCTTAAGGCTATTGGGGGCAAATGGGGGGAGTTTGTCATTGAAGGGAGAGCTCCAGGTCTGTGTCACAGACTGGAATGCAGGGCTGTGGATTATGTTAATATGTGTGTCATGAGTGAGCGTTTGAAGATGTTGGTGCAGACCCAGCTTTGTTATCATAACAAAGGGGTCATATGGACTCTGATGAGAAGGTGTGTGTTGCACCATTAATTTAGTTTTTATGTAAAGACTTGTTTTTTGAAGTGCCTTTGTTCAGCCATGAAACCCATTTAAATGTCAACTTCTGAAACCATGTTTCTTATATTAATTTCCTCACATCCCAACAGTTTGATATGCTGAAAGATTTTGCTTGCTACAGTCTTTGTTGCTGAGGCTGAAATAGCTGTAAAAGGCAGAGCAGGAGACAGGAAGGGAGAAGAGGGGCAGGCTAAGCCCAGAGTCCATCAATGCTGTTTGGGGGCCCTGCAGTCCTGTTGGGGACTGGCGGCTGGCTGGAGGTGGTAAAAGGAGAAAAGAGGGTAAGGGCATGAGTACTGTATCTGATCCACTATTCCTCTAGAAGCTGGCCATGCAATCTCCTCCCATCACTGTGTCATGCAAGTGCAGTGGTAGGTAACACAGGATTAAAGGAAGTACAGGAGCTGATAACTTTTCTGGTTGTACCTTCGTAACATTTAGAGTACTACCTGACCTGCAAAGATTCCTGTAGGTAAGAGAAAAAGGATTAAACTGGCTGGATAATAGTTTCTTTGCAGCAATGTGAGCTGGTCTTGGCTGCTGCTGTGTTAATGGTGCCTTAAAGAAAACTATCAGCATGCTAATGGCAGCTTTGAAAACAAAAACTTACCCTGCTTCATCGTATTCATATCCAAAGAGATGAACATTTCCAATCCTAATGATCCATTTAACTGCCAGGATTAAATACATCTCAAGAAAAATTATATGCAATTAAAAATGAAGAAGTCTATTAATGTAACATTGAAGCTGTGTGATTGAGGACAGTCAAGCAACTGGAAGACAGATTTTTAAAACTGAGATTAGTTTTCATTTGACTCTTAGGGAATTTTATTCTTCCTGTTTCCCAGAAAAATATTTACATTGCTTTAATTCTGAAGCACAGTCTGAAGTACTCAAAGGTTAATGAACAAAGCTTCAGCACTAAGGGCTAGCTAAGTATTTCCTCCATGTTAGAGATGGAAACAATCTCTTTATGACTTGCCCAGTGTCACACACATACTTGATGGTAAGATCCTGCTGTAAGGTTGTTGGAATGACTCATCTGTTTAAGCTGTGTTTAATTGTAGGACCACCTCCATTTACTATTTGTAATTCCTAAGTGTGGAGTTCTTCACTCTCTTCAGAAACAAACTTCCTTGTGAATTGCAAATTTCTGCAGGGTAGCAGTCTTGTAGCGTACAAATGAGTTGGGTGTTCCGTTGGCATGTTTGTTTTGTGTGCAAGACAGCCTTGCATGTAAAACACAGAGCAGGTGCACTGGCCTGGGCTCCTGGACCTGGTGCACTTGTAAGTAGCATGGATCACTGTGTACTTAGGCACTTCAGTCCCATATGCCTGTTGCTACAGCTGCTGGTGTCTTATTCCCATGGGGGTTTTTTCTGCCTTAAACTGAGCTGCTTTTTATTTCCCAGGGAATTGTGGGAACTTGTCTGTTCTTGGGGCATGTTTTGAGGGGGAAGGGAAGAAGATATTGTGGGAAAGCATCAAATAACTGTATTTGCTTTAGGGCTGAAATCAAAGGGCTATAATCATCAAAAGGTGGAAGAGAACCAGCCCACAAGAAAGCAGCAGTGAGGATTTTGCCTGTAGCTCTGAATAGGCCAGGGCGACTGGGAGTGGAGCTCTGAATGCAAGGTGGACTGACTACTTATGTGAGTGAATGGGAGCTTACTCAGTCATTTGGAGCAATGCAGGAGTAAAGGCCAAAGCTGACTTGCTATAAAACAAAACATTACAAGAAAGAAGGCCAGAGTACTTTCCTATGAAGAATAAAGTTAAATGAGGCAGATATAGTTGCCTTGGCTTCTAGGGCAACATGAAGATGCTTTGGCACAGTGCTCAAAACAGCTCTTCTCACCTAAGCCAGATAGAATGTACAGATAACATAAGCCACCAAGCTGCTCTTACCAAGAGATTGGTAATTTTTAATTGCAACTTGTTTCTCTGTACATTTGGAATCTTGTCTATTGGAAGCTCAGCCAGCTAGTATTTCTCCTTTGCCTCTATCTGAAGTATTTCAGGGCTTCACATGAATATTCCCTATTTGAGTGCATACATGGATTTTCAGTTATAAAAATTAGTTGGTTTTTTTTGTGTGCACTTTGTTAAGAGCAACAACATGAAGGAACTTAAAAATTAACCTGCATTCCTTAGTGTATTTTCATAAGCAGTTACCCAGATCTACAGCAGAAACCACAGTAGGAAATGAGTTCTGGTCTGTGTAGAAACAAGGTGAAACTGATGTCCTAATTTTTCTAATTAACTACATAATTGTTTAATACCTTTGGAAAATGGTGGTGTGAATTTGTGTACTTTGGTTTTGAATATTTTTGTTTTACAAAGTATCTTATGACTTGACTTGTCTTTATTAAGTGGTAGATGCCAAAGGCATTATATGAAGCATCTTCAGCATTTTTAAAGTGGAATAAATATAGAAGTACTTTTGGCACAGCTATCTCTTACTTGCAGCTGAATGGGGATTTTAAACAAAGGGCTATTTGGTATGTTTGATTTCAGTGAGTGGCAATGGGTTCTGCTACCTTCTTTTAAATCTGTGTTCCATAGGCCAGCTAGAAAGCTGGTGTTAGGCTCTTTCCTGGTCACAAAATGCTACCTAGGTGCCTGTATTTTGCTATGCTGAAATGACCAGGCAAGGACTGCTACACCAATTCCATATTCAGTAGATTTTATCCTGTGAACTCTTGTTATGGAAGGTATCACTGCTTGTTATGAATGTAGGATTTATTAGTGTCCTGACTTCTGTGCTTGGCATGTGTGCAGAACTGAACCATTTGTGCTTTATCTAAGCTACCTGCCTGTGGGAGGAATATGGGTACAGTGTCCTTTACACATATCTTCTACAAGCTATGAAGATGCGTTTGAGGGGGTTGCTCCATCTTCTGTCTCCAAAACCATCTGGGTTTGGAAGAATTTGAGAAGGATTAAAAGTAGCAATTTGGCAGCTTTGGGCAATAATGAGAAAGTGGGCTCCTCAAACAGTGTCCAAATGTAGCTTCTTTAGAAAAATCTCAACCTTTTTTCTTCTTTATCTTCAGAAAACAGTTCGCAGTCCCCCAATCCTGTATGTTGTCTTTGAACCAGCAGACAGAGACCTCATAAACGACCCAGGCTTTCTAAGCCCTTGCTTTGGCAGTGAAGTTCAGCAAACAGGGGCATGCAGGGGTGGAAAGTGTGTTTGCTGCACTGGAGGAGTTTGTGATGTTTAGATGTGCTCGTTGTGGAGGCATTCGAAAGTGGTGAAGTGAACTTTAAACTCTGCTTGCAGCGGCCATTTGAGTGATTAAGAAGACTGGCACCAAGTGAAGGTCAGTGGGAAGGAGCTGATGATACCACTTTGTGCTGACTGGTAGGACCCTGTGCCAGCCAGGGCCTTTTCTGAGCTAGGTTTCAAATGCTTTGATTTGGTTTGCTGAAGCAAGGCTTGCCTGTGGAGGTTGCATATGTGTGCAGCCCAGCTCTGCTTAGTTGGAGCAAAAAGTCTATCCAGGAGCTTGGATTCAGGCCAATTACTGCATGAGAAAAATTCTCATTCTCCTTCTGTGTTTTTGCATGCTCACTCAGCCTGACCAGCTCTTGGAAAAGCACTGGTGTTTCTTTAGCATTTGAGGGTGTCAGTCAACTCATCCAAACTTATAATTTGAAACTGGGTATTCTATTATTAGCTGTAGCCTGAAGTGATTTTCAGAATCCACCTGTCATTTTGATAATGCTTACTCTTTATTTGTTTTGTTTCCTTGTTCATTGATAAGAGAAAATATTAAAGAAATGTGCATCCTTTGCAGCTTGTGGCTAATGTGGTATGCTAGCATGTTTTAGAATGCCTAAAAAGAATTTTAAAGGAATCTGGTAATGTAGGTTGGACGAAGAGCGATTGCATGCAGCCGTGACTATGCATGAGTCCTCTACAGTTAAGGCTTTTGAGGGGAGGGAAAAGAGGGTTTGGGGCTACCTGAGCACTGATTTACCACTACAAGTTTTAAACAGGTTTCCATTGCAGAAAATCTTCTGAGATGGTGCTACAAGGTACTTAAAAGCTGAGCCAGAGCACTTTTTCTTTTTTTTAATGGGCATAAACACTTTTCCCAAGCTCAGGATAGCTTGCTGAACATCATTCGAATACAAATCCTGAAAGCTGCTTCTCTGGCTTATACGAGTTTGGATTGTAACTAGATCAGGGTTGGCTGCATTTTAAAGGCATTAAGTTTATTTATTTCCATTATTAAGCTAAAATGACAAGCTAGAAGTGTTTGGCAGAAAAATTTGTCTGTGTGTGTCTTTTGCTATGCTAATTCTTACCACCCTAGCTTGAAATTGGCCAGAGAGATAATGATATCCTAACGTGATGATAACTGTAGAATTAAGCTGCCTATTTTCACAAAACTTACACACCCTCTGAGTATCTTCACTGAGGGGAAGAACTTCATCCTTTATTAGATGGCAGTGAATCCACACAGGTAAGTTGTTATAGCTTCTTCCTTTCAAGAATATATATTCTTGAAAAGGAAAAGGCTTTATTTGGGCACCTGATAATCAAGACATGAATTACAGGAAACCCACACTTCCTTAGCACTGGTGCTTCCCAATCCATGTCATTGTTTCTGCTCTATGGAAGAATAGACATGAAGAATTCAAAGACAAATGTGATACACAGCCTTCTTTTGAGTAGCTCCTTTGTTGGATACTGAGAAACTGCTCATAGCAGATTTATCTTTCCTTTGTTTGTGCGTGTGTGGTTTTTTGGTTTGGTTTGGTTTTTTGTTTTGTTTTATGGAAGACAATATTCACTTTAAAGTGGATGTTTTATTAAATAAAATTACCTGCTAGCAACAGGTCACACACTGATGTGAAATGTTGTCAAGCTGCTAGTTATCCCCTAGATCTACTTTGTTGATGTGCCATTTCATTGCTCTTTTGTGTGCCACAGTGTAAAAAAAGCAAACCGCAAACAAACAAAAGAACAAAATGATCCACCTGAAGATACACCATCTCACTTCCCCAAACCCCAGTGATCCCGGATGGTACACTGGGAGCTAGGTGAACTCTTGTTTCATCTACAAGAAATCTTGTGGAAGTCACCTGTTTCGGGATGCATTGGTTGTAGTTTGTGCTGAAAACTACTTTGACAACTGAAATCTTTTAAAGTGGAAAACAACAGAATCATGAGACAGGAGCAGCATGGAGCTTCCTCTCTTATCTTTTTTTCCCAGGGCGGGAAAGGGAGTGCCTGACTTTGATCTTATTACCTTCCTTCCACCTGATTCTGTGTGCGTGTTCATGCAGTTTCATGTCTGGAGACTTGACTATCATTTCTGGTGTTCCTGAAATATCTCCCATTTGAGAAAATCTGTGGGTGGAGATAGAAAAGCCTGTGAAAATCTGGAGGAGCAAAGATTATAGGAGTCTTCCTCATTTACATGTTTGTGTCGTAGCTGATCTCTACAAGGGCTCCAAACCTTTGTATATTTGTAAAAAAAAGTAGCCAGTTAAAAATAACTTTATTGTTTGTTTAACAGAATACTACACTTTGAATTCAAAGTTCCTTTGAACTGGCTGTTCTGTATTAAACATACATATTAAACTGGTACTTTAAAAATGCGTGGGAGTGCTTCTGGATTCCTTCTGATGGCAGCAGTTCTGTAACCATGACTGTAAGGTCAGACTCAATGTTTGCAGGAAGTGTGCGATTGCTTATGGCTATCATTTAGTCCCTAGAGTGGAAATAGGCTGCTGCAGGTATTTGGTTTATATGCAGGTGTTTTGTAGGTGTGGGCCATATGAGAAGGAGCTCTGCTGAAGGACTTTCTTTTGGATTCCTTGGAATTAGTTCCTCAGCTATGCCCTATAGGGTAGTGGTGTTATGTTTCTTATATGTACTTCACTGCCACTTGAAACTCTGGATTTCAGACTATATGCTAAGTACAGTGTCAGTGAGAACACTGCTGTCCTTTACACCTATCATTTTGTTTTAAGTTGCAGTGTTTAACTGCTTGAAGTTTTCTTCTGCATTTCCAATCCTATCTTTTATTTCAAAGGTGGAGTAATGTGAAAAGAATGCAAAATAGTTAGCTCTTTGTCTAAGATGTGCCAGTGATAAAAAGCTGAACTATGTTTAAAAACTGGAGCAGAAAGGATGCTCAGATTGTATTAGTTCATTTTCTTGGTGTCTGGAAGTAGAAAATAATTTTCTACAGAAAAGACTGCTACACCATATTGAGTAAAATAATTAATTAAAATATATCCAAGTTAAATGTCTGACTTGAGAAAGGTTAGGGTTGTGGGGTTTTTTTGTCACTGAAATTAAGATATTTAAGGTGGTCAAGGTAACCAGCTGGTAGTGCCCATCTTTAGAACTTTTGATGTGATAGTAAAATAATTAGTCTTAAAATACAGTGTAACAGATGGAACAATTAAATTACATTGGTTGTGATTTGTAATACATGTCTTTTGTTCAAGCATTATGAGCGACACAATCAGACAGCCTTTAAGACAGTCTGTCCTTAGCCCCATGTCCTGACCCAACCTTTGTCACGGTACACAGTTAACTTTATCAAGGTCGGAAGGAGGGCACTGTCTCCAGATTTCCTGGGCTAGGATGATGCTGTACATTACCTTCAGGATGAAAAATAGCAGCAGTAAACTTCAGCTACTCCTGTAACAGTAGGATGTAGGTCTTCCATGTAGTTATATGAGAGATACCATTGGTAAGATTTATCTGCTGGGAGACAGACCTCTGTGCTGTAGTGCTTGATGCTCCCTTAACAGTCTCCTGTTGCTTACTGTAGATGGATGGTTGCTTAATCATAGAATTATTGAATAGTTTGAGATGGAAGGGACCTTAGAGATCATCCAGTTCTAACCCCCCTGCTGTGGGCAGGGACACCTTCCGCTAGACCAGGTTGCTCGAAGTGCCATCCAACCTGGCCTTGAATACTCCCAGGAATGGGGCCTGATACTATTTCTATGATAGCCATAGAAAGCCAGGGGAGAGAAATCCCAACTTGTGAGTCCTGGACCTTGGTTAAAAAAAAAATAAAATTTGTAGCTTAGCTCTAAAGATAAATGATTTTGATCAGATGAAGTTCTCATTCTGGAAGATGTCTGCTCCTGAGGTAGACATGACTCTTTACATGTTAAGTGCCTTCATGTGTATGAATTTTAGTTGTCACGTGATGAATGTGTGTATTTCATAGCAGGGAAGGTGAAGAAAGGAGAAGGCTAACCTCCATGTGTTTCCAAGAAGCAAGATAGTTAAAGGAAAGTGAGACTCAGGAATAAGCAGCTGAAGTGTGAATCCAGGTAAATTCTTTGAATGGTTCCTTGAGAGTGTGCCAGAGGCTAGAAACTAGCTAGTGTTGTCCAGAAGGATGAAACACATGTTACAGTCTCACCTGATGGCTTGCTCAAGCTGTTCTGGCTCCTTGCTGTAAATATATTGTATTGGCTTAGTTAAAGATCTAGAAATTTTGAGCCCATATTACACTAATCATGAGGTAATTTAGAAAAACAAGGTTGGTCTGTCTCTTGACTCCTCAATTGCTCTTGCCAGCAGCTTTTGAATTATGCCAACAAACTTATTAAAAAGGCTTTGGCAGTTGTTACAAGACCTTTTGCAAGACAAAGTCACCATTATTAGAGCCCTAATGTGATAGGCACTTAGTCGCAAACACAAATGAGATTTAGTACTGCCTGAAGAATGTCTGGTGATGGGGACTGCAATGCACCCAAGTGAGATGGTGTTTGATCCATCCAAAATCTGTTGGTAGCCTCCAGCTCTCATCTGAGGTGGCTGGCCTCAAAATAGCATATTAAAGATGAACACCATTTTGGACCCTGAAAAGATTCTGGGTGGCAGAAGACTTAACTAATAATATTTTGTTTGTGAACACAAAGATGGCTTTCTAGAAGGACACTTCAAAACTTGCCTTTCATGAGCTTGCAGAAACAGGGCAATCAGCTCATTGGACATCATCTCAAGACTGCTAGTAAAGTTCCCTGTTTGTCTGTTAAGTAAAAAACTGCATTTTAACTTCTAATTACAGTATTTTTCTGAGGCACTTTCATGTGTTCTGGGGCCTGAAAGACATATTTAAGCTTTTAACCTCTTCTTGTGGGGATTTTCAGAGATTTGGGCTCAAAACTTTTTAATCCTAAGCAAATTTTAGCTCCTGTAGCTAGGTGTAGTGCTAAAGCAGAAGATACGTGTTGTTTTTAGCCATTATCTGGCCAGGGAGCAGTACCTATAAGCAATAGCCTGGGTTCCTTGTGGCCCTGTGAGCAAAGCGTGATGGAATTTTGTAAAAATGTTAAAACACTTGGCTCTGGAGATGCCTCAGAGCAAGGCCCCTACGTGATGAGTAGGCAAAGAGGCTACTCTAGTATGAAGAGGTGGATTTCAGCAGAACAAAACAAGATGTAGCTGTACATACTACCAGTAACCACATCCTCTAATGTGGC
The DNA here is from genome assembly GCA_013397815.1 of Aleadryas rufinucha. Lineage (NCBI taxonomy): Eukaryota > Metazoa > Chordata > Aves > Passeriformes > Aleadryas > Aleadryas rufinucha. Next base: position 24,810 of record VZTH01010339.1, read on the forward strand.
AAAGCTTGTGCTCTTTGCTGAACCAGACATCAACTCTGCTTGGTTATTTGTTTGGAGCGTCTGTCTTTGTTGTGAGGATCAAAGTACTAGCTGGAGGTACATGTGAGGTAAAGTGTCTGAGATTGTTTCAGAGTTTGTATGACAACAATATTTTTAGTGAAGAGAAGAATGTATTTTGAAATTTGACTTGTTAAGCACTCCTTTTAATAAGTCTTTTAATAAAACTTATGCTGTGTTTGTTTTCCTGTTTGGAATTCAAACGCGGAGGAGTTAATATTCAATTTCAATCCCAGCTCTCCTGATTTACTTGCTACACAATTTTTAATTTTTTATTTTTTTAAGATGCAAACCTCAAGTTAGTGGTTTCTTGGTGTAGCACAGATGATACTGGCTGTTTTCATATTTTTGCAGCCTTTAATGAATTTGATCACCTCTTAGCATGATGCCTGGCACGCTCTGAATTTCAGGATTGGAGCCTTGGGAAAGTTACTTGTTTAGCCTTGACTCTTTTGATGCCAGCTTTTCTAGGAGGAGAAACTGAGCTGAGGTTGCTGAGATTTAGCTTAAAAATTTTGGAACTAGCAGAGAGCTGTTTTGTGTCTCTTCATAATAGCTGTCCTTGACAGTTTAACAGAGCTTATTGACCATCTGCTTTGTCTAGTTTGCCACATGGCAGAGTAACAACTAAGCCAAAATACTGGCTGCACAGTGTATTAATTAAACAACTTGCATGTGAACACTATCAAGATACTAATTTGATTGATGTTGTACATGTAACTTGAAGAGTTTTATCCTTTCTATTGCTGCAGTTGCTGAGTATTGAGCTGAAGACCGTAGGATAGGTGGTGAGGAAGGAGCTGTTTGACTGTATGTTGGCGTCCCTCTTTGTGTCCTTGTCCTGTCTTCTGTTAACCCACTCTCAACAGATGGGATCCGGAGTAAATTACAGTCTTGTTCCCCTGCTGCTACTTCTGACTGCTGTTCTTTGCCTCTCACAAAGCTGGCAAAGCAACAGCTGTTTCATAATTTTTCTGTTTGAAGGGAGAAACATAGCAATGGGGAGTGGGGGGAGAGACTGAAAGACTTGTCATCTTGCTTGCTTAAGACTAGAGAGAAATAGTGTTCTTGTCTCTATTCTGAGAGCCAATAACTCATCTGAGAACAGATTTCATGTTCTTCAGTGTTTGCATTCCTGGAAATACAATGCGTCTTTCTCCAAGGTGAGAGGAGAAGTTGAGAGCTTTAAGCAAATAGCACTGGTTCTGTCTGCGTGTACCTAGCTGGAGGAACCTGACTGTGGGCTGCTTGTTACTGTGACTAATTCGGCTCAAAGGCACAGCCCCCTGGGAAAGCAGATTTTAATTCCAGACTGTGCTGGTGGCAGAGATGTGTAACATGCTCTCTGAAAGGGATGTGGCAAGACTTTGGCAATATCCAACAACTGTCTGCTTGATCAAGGGACATGCTGTAGGTAGCATCTCTGCATCTAGAAGCTGAATCCTGTTGAGCTTGTTATAATGAACAGATGGCTTGTTAATATGTTCTGCTGTGCTGTGGCAAGCCATGCTTCTTCAAGGCATTGCTAGCTACACTTTCACTGCAGAAATTTGTGTACATTCTCTTTCCTCTGGTAATTTTCTGTAACAACGGGTAACTGTTCATGCATATGTGGATGTAGGTGTGTATTTGTGGTCTGTTAACTTGATCCTGAAGGGTTAGTGTATATGTATGTGTGCACTGTGTATATAGTATGCTCTTGGATAGTGTAACATGGAATAGTATTGCAATTCAGTGTAACATCAGTCTCAATGGAACTACTGTTTGGCTCTATTTTTAATATACCTAAGCTGCTGGAAAGGCTTTGCATAGTACAGAAGGAACTTCGGGAGAGAACTGAAAGACTGCTGTTCTCATTTGGGTTCTGTCAAAAAAGCTGTGTCTAGTTGGCTGCAGACAAAGCCTCTGATAACACGCCCGTGTTTTGGCCTCTAGAAACTCAGTGCTAACCAGAAGCATTGCTCTGATTGTGTTGGGGAGTTCCAGGAGCTGCAGAGGATCCCAGGTAGTCTTGGCGTGTGTGTTGCCCTACAGAACAGGGAAACTATTTAAGAAATGAGATCTTGAGTATATATGTGAGATCTCTCCTTTCTGGGAATCTTTGGTATTCCTGATAATTGAAGGTGGCGCCTTCCGGCATTTAAGGGATACTTGAGAAAATTACATTCCCCTTAAAATCTTTTTCTCCTCCTCACATATTTTTCTTTTTTTTTTTTTTTTTTT
>VZTH01010339.1:27117-197194 GCA_013397815.1 Aleadryas rufinucha
CCTATGTGTTAATTGAGATACTTAAGAGAAATCTTTCACTGTTTTGTTAACTTGATAACTAGAGGGTTATAGCCCCTCTGCCAGGGCTCTGACCCCGGAAATGAAGGGCTAGGCTTGAAACAGCTTTAAAAAAGTAGTCTTTTCCTGGAGCTGTAGTTCAGTCATAGGAAACAGTATGAGTAGTTGTTTTCTTTAGCACACACACGGGAGCGGTACTGCTAAGAAGGGGCAGGGGGAGATAAGTGCTCATCCTTCAGCAGCCTGGTGGAGTTCTCTCTCTGCAGTTCAGTCCAAATGCAATTTCTCTGTTTTTGCTATTGCCAGTCTGCAAGTTCATCTATTTTAAGGCCCTCATCAGTCCTGGACTTGCTTTGTTTTCCTGCATCATCTTTCTACTACAGTGATTTGTGAGGACTAGCAGCTGTTGCATGAGCATCTGGAATTTTTATGGTTGTGCTGGAAAATATTGCCTGTTTGTGTATGTGAGGAGCAGAGACACCTCATTGCTTTGGCCTCATTCTGTTTTGGGCTTCCTAGCACTGTCATGATCACGTATCTCACCACAATTTTTCGTTACCCAGTGTGAAAAGGTCTGTCATATGTTTGCTGCTGGCAAGAGAGTATGTTGTGGAAGATGATAGGCTCTTTAGCATTTAAAAAGTAAAGCTGAAAGTAAATTAGAAACTTCAGGAATGACTTTAGTTTTCTACTTTTATACAAAGCCAAAACAACAAATATCTTGCCTTACATTGTACTTTTCTCCTTCTGTAAGCCTTAAATTACTTCTCAGGCTATGGTTATGGAACTACAAGGCTTTTATTTCTTAAAAAATAAATTTAAAACATATTCATATCATCATAACTTATTTCTATTGGAATGCCACTGGGAAGAAAATCACTTTTTTTCTTCAGCCTGTGACAATTTCCAACAATGCATATGATTAGAGTTTGCTGACAAGTCCTGACTTTGCATGTTTGTGTCTCTGAAAAATGGAGGCAAATATTTTCGCATATGTTTGACTTCTGCTTAAGAAAGATAATTCTTGTAGTGAAATTGAAGCAGGAGAAGAGAACAAATTTTAGGATGACCACAGCAAAGTGAGAGTTCAGTTGAAAAAGTGTACTGTTTAGGGGTCAAGGGAGCTGAAACAGGAGTTCCTGGACCTCCAGGTTTTCTTGGAAGGCATTTAGGCTGATACCTTGTCCTAAAACAGTTGCTGCAGATCATCTGCAGGCTCTGCCAAGGGACACTTGCTCAGTCTGCATTTTCAAGATGGCAACACAGTTTATAAGGTTTGCTGGCTGTTCAGAGTGCAATTTTTTGGCAGTGAGCAAAGGTTAGCTTCTCTTGGGGTAAGTAAATGTGCCCATAGAGGGCTTCATAGTGAAATGGGTGCAAGAACGTGGAAGGAGTTGGGATTCAAAAGGGTTTGCTGGAAGCTTTTGTTTTACTTGGGCTTTGGACTTTTTGGCAATGAATTCTTCTCTTGCATTTGTGCTCTGGTGGCCAGGATGTGCTCTTGATGTGCAAATAGAGTGTCTCCTTACAACCTATTTTTCAGAGACTCTCAGGAAAGTGTGAATGTGTATACTTGAAACCAAATAAACGGCAAGGCATTTTGACAGACTCCTGGGAGCTTTTAAATGGAGGTATCCTAAAATGGTAACTAAAACTTAAATTCCTTTCAAACGTGCTACATTTGATATAATAAAAGGATTTTGGAAAAAAAAGTGAGTGATTCAAAGCTTGCTGGCAATTAGATATTGACTAAAATGAGATAAAAATGACATGACACAGAACCCATGAGCACAGATGTCAGGTAGTGAAATGTGTGAAGGAAGGGTGATGCTGCATGATGGAAATCCCAGTTAACAAACCAGCTGGGAAGATAACACTTCAATGCAAGAAAAAGATCTGAATGATTCCATTGAAAATCCCTATTTTGACAGGAATGAATACAACATTACAATGACAGAGAATATAGTCCGAACTTAACATGTTCAGCTTCACCTGCCAGCACTTACTTGTTTTCTTTATCTTCCAGTGATACAAAATTTTCAGATGAGAGATTTAAGTTGTGGAGTGGTAATGAAATGGAGCTTTATTTGTATGTTTCTTACTGGCTTGGCCTATTTTGTCTGCAGAGAAATGTTGGGCAAAGCTAGCTTTTTCTAACTTAATAGAAGCATCTGCATTGGCATCGTGATGACTCTTTCTTGGAGACTAGGCAAGAATTTCCCAGCCAGGAGAGGAAAGCACAAAGAGGTATTCTGCATGTTAAAGGGAAGTGGCCATGTTTCTGTTGTACTGGGCAGTTGTATCAGTGTCACAATCAAAACCATCTGATTTTTAAGGGCTGTCACAATTTTTGCTAAAGTTGTCAAATACATGGTAAAAGAAGAGTAAATAACAAGTTGTATCTGACAGCTTCCATTTCTCAAATATACTGATGGAAGTATTTAAATGAATGATGGGGCCATGAACCAAGCAAGGCTTGCCAAACTGAGGTTTTTGGCCAGCTAGGGATCTCTAGAAGCTGTTCTGTTCCAAGTCAGAGCCAATTTTGGTTGCTCACTGTTGGATGCTTTATGGCAGGGGCTCTGTGCAAGTGCTTCCTAAACAGCTGCTCATACAAGAACTGCTGTGTATGGACAGACCACAGTCGGCACTGCAAGTGTGCGACCCCGTCTAGTGTTTCAGTCACCCATTCAAGCAACAGATAAATACCAAACTAAAAATAGCAAGTCCAGGGCCCAGGATAAGTATTTTCAGTCACCTACATAATAGGTTCTTTTGAAAACTTGTTAAAACACAGGACACCAAGAAACTGATTTGATTAAAAAAACCCCTGAGTAGTGTGTGTGTGCATTTTTTTTACCTTTACAAAATTGCATTTAGCAGCTAATTAGAGGAAAAATTACTCCTGTTGGTTCTTTGCAAATTATTTCCTTAGCTTCCACATAATAATGAATAAATAAATTTTAAAAAGCCCTGAGAGGGAAAAAATCTTGAACAGAAGTGGGGAAAAGAAAAGTAGAAGGATCTGTTATTTATCTTTCTTGGCCAAGGCACCTGCACAAGCCTCCAGTGCTGTTCATGGAGTTGCAGGCTGCATCCAGCTCTGTATGAATTACCTCCCTGCTGCTGATAGGAGAATGCAGCCAGTGAAATGTGGCAGCCAGCCCAGGCATCTAAATAAAGAGGCATGGTCTTCTGAAAGAGCACAGAAAGCCTGCCTTCCAGCAAGAAAACTTGATGGGTGTGCTGGTGACCAACAGTAGGCAGTGTGTCTGCTAGGCAAGCCTGGCCTCAACTGAGTTGGCAGAGTTCAAAATGCAATAAAACTTAGTTTTTCTCCTAACACATTATTCTTTCAATAGCAGCTTTATGGCCTTGGTAGCAAGCAGGATGGAGAGCTGTGGAAAGAGAGGAACCAAGGTTTCTTCTTCTGCAGAGGCACTTCTAGAGTATTTGACTGAGGTCACCATGTCAGCGTTTTCATATTGTCTATATAGACACAAAGGCCACTCTGACAGTAGTGGTCACTTTGATGCAGAAATGTAAAGTGAATTTTAATGGCTAGTTTGCCCTTACTGGTTAAAGAGAGCCCTGATCTCCTTTTGAAAATCCCATTGCCACCACTCCTGGGTGTAGGTAGGCTCGAATCTTCATTGAAACAGCTTGCGGAAGTTATGATGCTGCTTCTGTTGCAAGCTGCTAATATTATAAGGCTCTACCTTCAAGTTGATTAATCAATGTTTTTTCAACTACTCGTTCTTTTGTTGTTTGCAAAGTGGTACCATGTTATATTTGAAGCTTTGTTTTGGCATAACTGTGTGGCACTGAGGCAGTTTAGGTGTCATGGGTAGCATCTGTGATGCAGTGGAACGCAGTAGCAGGGAAGTGGTCCAGATTTTCCATTGCTCTGATTTGGAAAACCCATAGTTTCATAGCCTCTATATATTGAGTTGTTCTCTGAAACTGGCCCTGCCTCCGTTTCCCTGAGTAACTTCACTTTAGTAAGGGTTTTGGCAGTGCTTGTACCTGTGTCACAGTGCTTTAGCTTAACTTCCCCTTTCCCCTCTTTCAGCTGACTTTTTGACACATTGGCTGTCTTATTTTTCCCTCACTCCTTATACAGGGTAAAATGTTATGCTGACCATGTTGTGATGTAGGACCTAGCAGCTGACTTAAATTTAGTCCTGTAGCTGTAAGGAGTTTGTCCAGAGGAAATCATGGTGTGTTGCCATCGGCTTTCTGCCCAGTAACCTTCTAATTGAAGGAAAGGCAAAACTGCAGTGCCATCTGCAAAGACAGCAGCTGCCTCTGAGTTGAGTGTCAATGCAGGCAGGCTTATGTTCTGGGGGAGGGTGAAGATATTCAGGGAAGCTGGGTGGGGGGAGACCTGTGCTCTGGATGTGGATGTCCTTTCCCTATCCTTTTTCACAAAGGCTTGCCCATAAAGAGAGCTTTCACAGGAGTTGCACCGGGGGATTGATGTTCTTATCTCTGCCCTAAACCCTAATCCCTCCTGAGGAATTAGATAGAGGGACCCCACCTGGAATAAGGGTGTGAGAGAGTTGTGTCTTTTTGTATCACCTGAGTGCCAGGATTGTGCTGTAGTCATTTTTGTATACTTGTGCTATTTTACAGTAAAAACTTTGGGGTGCATTTGCTGCTTTAGAGGGGCTGACTCTTTGAATGGAACTTGTAATTGGAATAGCATCTGTCTGTTTCATCTGCTCTGCTGTCACTTGAGAGCCAAGAGGAGAGGCTGATCTCTGACAGTGCCAGCTTGAGACAAACAACAGTGGTTTACAGTGACTGAGGCAAGAGAAAGAGCCAGCTTGGGTAATGAGATGGAAGAACTTGGCTTGAGTGGGTGATCCTTCCCTGATTATTAAAAATATCAGTTGTTAATTCCTTTAATGAGGTTCACAACTACAATTTAAGTGTTTTGTGTGTACTGTACATCCATTGCCATGTTAGTCTATTTTTCACTTCCACTTGAAGTCTGAAGCTGCAGCTGTACCTAACTGCTGGCACGTACATGGACATTAAGATGCCTTTTATACTTAAGGGATTCCAGAAATTTTCAGATGTTTTACACCTTGTTTTCTATTTGTAATCGTTTCTAAGTAAGGAAGTTTGAGCTGTTCTTGACTACTGTTAAGTAACATTAACACTGGATTAGTGTTCCAGTTTGCCTAGGGTGATATCCTTATGTAGGGATAGTCCTGCTTGACATCATTCTGTTCTGAATTCCTTCCTTCTTCCCACCACCCCAAACCAAACCCCACAAATCTGTGACCCTCATGACTTACTCTTTCTAGGCAACTTACAAAACTGCTGATTGGCAGGCCGTGTTGTCAGGTAACATAGCTCACAGAGGGAGCATGTCCCTATTGTTTGACTCTAAATCTTTAAATCTGTTATTATGTAGACTGATTAAATCAAAACTGTGTCCCTCTTTTTTCTGTAAGGAACATACTGCTCAAACTGATCTGCTACCTGTATGACAGGAAAATATAATGGAGATGGTGAGGGTTGTGGAGGAGGCCAAGAATTCTTAACAGTGCTGTTTCAGGGAAGGCTGACTAGGCTGTGGAATAGGCATGTTTTTCAAATATCCAAGGAGCATGGTGGTATCCTTTTAACATATAATCCTATTCTTTTTCTTATAGTGTGTCTCTGGCTGGGTGCAGCACACACCTAACTTGCATACTGGCCTGGATCTGGGATGCTGTTAGGTTATGCTTTAGATCTTGGAGCTTGAGAGTGCTCCCTGTTCCCTGGGTTCAGACATGAATCTCCAACAGATTTCCTAGTAGAGATTTCCTTGTAATATGATGTGTACTTCCAAATATAAGCTTGGGGCTATTTGCCCACTTATCTACTAACCAACATAGGGTGAATTGGCAGATTCAGACAGGCTTTTTAGCTGTTTCTTTCTTCTCTGAGCCAGGTGGATGTGGGTAAGCTTTGGTCTGGAAATCTAATTGATGTGTTAATAAACTATGGCACTTGAATATAAATGTTCTGCCAACAGGGTTGGTTCTCTTGGTCTGAAAGCTGCCCTAATGCAGCTATGCTTTTTGGACCATGCAGTTTGTGCAGACTGGCTGAGCAGGCTGCAGTCCTGCTGTGCCTGCTTGTGTAAACACCATCACTGTGTGTTTAAGTGTCTCTCCATCTTTCTCACCTTTTCTGCAGCTTTGTTTCATCCTCTATATTGCTAGACTTTGCAAATTCATAGGTAAGCTCCCCCTCTGCTTCACAACGAGGTTTGTAGTCCTCCATGCAGAGCTCCACAAGCATTGTTCTTGGCATACTCTAGATTTAACAACTGGCAAGCACACTTAAAATGTTGAACTTGTCCAAATTGAAATAATCTGAGCTGAGGTGGTTCTCACTATGTGCCTACCTCAGCTGGAATATTTTGAAAAGCTTTTCAGGTAAGACTTCAGTTATTTCTGATGTTGAGAGTAAAATCAGGAAGAAAAAAAAGTGGTTTTCCACATTGATTGAGGACTTTGAACAGCTGAGTTGAAACTCTGATATATCTGATTGTGGAAATTTAGGAGGGACCAGATTTGCTGTGTGTCGGAGATGCCTGTGGCCAGTTTATGAAAGCGTTCTCAGTTTAATCAAGCAACTCCCCTCCTCTTTCACTTGTGCTTGTCACGTGCCTGAACTTGTTGAAGTTTGGCAATAAGCTCAAAGATTGTCATATGTGAACAAGCTTGCTCTGTGGAGAACTAGAAGGGGCTGGGCTCTTGCAGTTTCGTCTTGGCAGGGAGCCCTCATCACAGTGCCTGGGAGCTGAGTTGCTCCTTTCTCTGCTTCCAGCAGTCCTTTCTCTGGCCCTCAGTTGCAGAGAAAAGGGTACAGAGGTTGGGTGTAGAAGCAAGTACCCAAAACTGTAGGAGCAGAGGTGGTAGGATTCTACAGGAAACAAGACGTTAAAGTAAAAGCTGAGGACTACATTTTTAGAACAGGAGCAGAGGGCAGTGTGTACTTGAGAAAAAAAGTTAGACTGTTGTTCTCCAGACTGAGAACTGTACACAGGGCTCAGAAGACCTTTCCATGCTTTACCAGCTACTTCAGGGGCCCTCGTTGTGTTTGCGAAGTGTTACCTCCCTCTAGTGGTGTGTGCACAAGGCTATGAACTGCTAGCTCCGGGGTGAGGGTACGTCAGATCTGGACCACAGAGATAAAACACCGTGTCCTTGACTTTTATCCAGCCTTTCATACCATGTTATGTAGATGTAGATGCGTTTGGTGCACCAGTGAGGTACTGGGCAGCTTGCATAAGCCATTCTGTTGACAGGTGTGCACTTAGTGTCCCTCCTTTATCATATATTTAGCTGGATCCACGTGATGTCAGATTTGAAGACAGGCTCAGCACAGGAGAAGGTTTCTGCTAAATAGCCACACTGCCACAGATAAATTATGATTATTCATAACCAGTAGGATCATTGACTCAAAATGAGTGGACAAATCTGCCTTGAATGTCTCTGCCCTTTTATTCAATAAACAGGAGTGACAGAGGAAGATAGACTTGCTGTTGGTGGAAGAGGCTGCTGCTCTGGTTAGAACAGATTGAGTACAACACGGGTTTTTCTACCTCTTAGCTGGAGCCAAGACTGGATGGCATGTGCTCAGGAGTGTGGGGCCTTTGAGATTTCACATTCAATGACTGGTTGCTAATGAGATAAGTGCCTGATGGGGGAGGAGATAATATGTAACTGCATGCTAAAGGTTGTATCATACTGGGAGTAGCATCCTAAATGTATTCACTGATTATCAGCTGTACGAACTAATATTCACTGTTGCATGAACTGCTTCACCTGGACCAAAAGAAATGAGAGATAGGGGTTTTTTTTCATGTCTAACATTAGATCATCATGTCTGCTATGGTATTACTGCTCTTAATATTTTGGGATTGGAGAAAACATGCTGTCATTTAGTAATTGGGTTTTACCACTGAGGATTCTTGTTCTTACTGCAAGTTTCATGAACCCTGACACTCCTGAGTACCTTCTTGCTGTCTTCAGCATCTTTTCCTAATCTTCTCTTCCTTGTACCAGTCAATAGACGGAGCAGTCTTTTTGTCTTGCAAATGGCTTTATTTTAGCTGTGTATTTTGACTCTGCACTAGAATTGGCTTTAAGTAAAAAAGAGCTTTCTTTGATTCTGGATTAATAATTTTTGATCACTTAAACTATTCTCTTTTTTTATTTTTATTTTTATCCACTGTTGCCCTCACACATAAGTCCTCCAAAACAACTGAATGCTTTGAAACAAGAAACACATAAGTTTTTCTTTTGTGTTTCATACCAATTACTATTTGGTCATATTCATTTACCTGGACTAAGTGCAATCCATTCATAATCTCACCAGGTTACATATGCAACCAATGGCTTCTAGTCTTGGTAACTTATGGAATTTTTATTTATCATCCTGAGGCTTGCACCACTGTCTTGCAGTGCCATCCCTGTCTGCAGATGAACTTGTTTAGAGCTGCCTGTATTAGATGCCCAGCAGATGCCTGTTCTAAAATAAATAAATATTTTCTTATATTAAATGGATATTTCCAGAAAAACTGGTCCTTTCTAGTTTGGTTTTGATGACTTACTGGCAGTCTTCCAGGACTCCCAAGAGAAATCCCTGATTCATACAATCTGCAACTTTCATACGTTTGAATTGTATGGTCATCTTTCCTTCCTTTTCCTTCATTTTTCTTTTGTTATCCTTTCCTGCTGTTTCCAAACTCACTATAAAAAGAATAGCTTTAACTTTTCTTGCTGGATTTAACTTTTCCTTTCTTCCCCAGATTTAAAATCTAGAGTAAAAATCAAACAAGCCTATTTAATTATTTCCCAGCACTGCAAATGAGATGATGCACAGTGAATGGCAGTGGGGATGTGGGATAATTGGCTAATTTGCCAGTTGGATTTGTAGTGGGAAGTTATCCATAGGGCAACTATTGCCCTTTACATTTTAAAGCCTCCAATAAATGTTTAATTAGTAGATACTTGGAATGATGTCAGACCTGCTTTTGCTGTACTGGGGGTGCAGTCCTCAGGGTCAGCAGACTGGAGTGTGCAAGTGTTCTTCAAGATGCCCCTGCAAAATCCAGCCTTTTGGCTTAAGCTGCTGTGGGAGTTTGTTTTGAAGGCCTTTCTCTGGACTCACTAATGGATGTTCACCTGTTTCTGTTCCATTCACCTCTTCCAGCTTGCAGAGGTTGTAATGTCTTAAACTGCTACAGCTGTTTACTGCTTAATGCACGTCTGCACCCAAGGTCTTTTGCCCGTATCCTGCAAAGAATTCATGCAACCTAAAGAGTAATGGGGCTGTCTTTCAGTGCAAGGTTGAATTTAAGTTGCATTAAATATCATGAAAGTTGTCATTGATATTTTTTTGACTTTTGAATAATTAAGCAGAAATCAGCTCATGTTCTGCCTACATTGTTAATGCAGACTGCAGAGGGTGCTTAAAAGGAGAGTGTCCATCTTCCCCTCTCTCAAGAGTTTCACTTGATAGATGTTTGCACCTGGAACCCCCACACCCCTTCTATTTTAGCTTTTCTGGGGGCTGCTCCCTGTCAGCATGCTGCTAGTGGTTTCTTGTCCCCTGCCATCATCTGCTATTTGCATCACTTTGTCTCCCTCTTACAGGAGGAGAACTGGTGGCAGTGCTTTGGTTTTTTTGCACAGCCTCATGACAGTAACAAGACCCTCAAAATACCATCCTTTGGCTATGCACAGGCTTGGCCCAGCCCAATGTGTATCTAGCTGCTTAATTGTAATTGGAGCAACCAGACTAATCTCACCAATAAAATCCATCAAACAGAAGGCGTGACTCTGTCTTTCCTCCCTCTGTCATTACAGCTGTTGTGGAGCGTTCAGGCTCCTGACCTAAGAGCATGTTTTTCATGCCTAACATAAAACTCTTGAGATCATGCAGGCACAGTAGTTCAGATGGAGAAAAGATGTTTTGATTGTTTGTTCATTCAGCCAAAAATAAGAGCAAGAGTTACCTTTTTGGGCTTCCCCCTCCATTTGTGTTGGTTATCAGAGTTCAAATCTGCTGTGAAGTGAAGAAGATACACATGATCTTTTACAGAAAATGTAACTTAGTTGAAAGCCATTGTGTCAGATACAATTATAGTTCCTTGTTTCAGAAATATTTCTAATTTATTTTTTGTTATCACTTTCTGTGATGTAAAAGAGCTATGCTACCTCTTACACCAAAGTTTCAGTGAACTGCTGGTGCAGTTGCCCTCTGAATTGATGGCACTGTGAACCTTGAAGTTGTAGGAGAAAGTTGATTTGAAGATAAGAGGGAAGAGGGATAGAAGCAAGGATTTCTCCCACTCAACTGGTACTGTTCAGTGTAAAACTAACCTTTCAGGAGCACTCAACTTCAGTGAAGTGTGATCACAAAAATGCATTATATACCTTCTAGGCAATTTCCCCTCATTGCTGCTTTTCAGTGGTTTCAGTATGCTAGAATGCTGCTCCAAGAGGTAAGAGTTCAAAATGTGTGTCTCACAAAATATTCAATGTGCTGAACAGCACTTCTGAATGCAGACAGATGCACAATTTCTTTTTACACAGTTCAATGGATGTGTCTTTTGGTAAGTTTACAGTATTAGCAGTAACTACTAACTCCAGCCACCCTGTCTTAACAGTATTTAGGCTGAGCTGCTTAGATAGAATGTTCAGGAGGTTTACTACCTATGTGGGGAATTTCTGGTTCTTAGTGTGATATGCGAATTAGCACACAGTTGGGATAGTATGCTACTAAGTAACTGTACCACTGTTATGGATTATTCTTTATCCTTTCCAATTCTGATGGATTTTACTGAATATATAGCCTATGGAAGACTTCTCCTCCTCTTGTTTAAATTGCTAAATTGCATTAGGTTATGAACTCCTGTATTGCCAGATTGTGTTACAATAATTGGTATCTTTACTTCCTTTCAGCAAATGTCCACGCTTCCTTTCTGACCAGGCTAATTGGGCTAAGGGTGGGCTTTGTGTATTTTTGTTCTTTGGGTCTAACTGCCTATGTGACTGCACTATCATGTCCCTGCACACTTTCCTTCAGAGATGGGCAATGGGGAACTTAATCATCCAACTTCTGTCCTTTGTCCTTCCTCCACACACTCAAAAAGATGTTGAACAGTTGGCATTTTAGCTGGAGTTTGATACAGCTAGTTGTTTGCCACTTTGGTGCTTAACTTCTATTAACTAACTTATCTTTATTGCTAATGTTTGTACTGTCTTGTACCCAGTAGAAGAATAATTTTGGTGTTACCTGAGGCATTTGCTATTGGAGCTGTTAAATTATTTCACAGTTGTTGAATTACTTCACAATCGTTGAAACCTTTGCAACTTGCTAGAACCACCACATTTTTGTCGAAATGTTTCTTTAAAGGATCTTGAAAAGTGTTGGTGGGGTACAAGAAGGCAGCTGCTGCTGCTGTGGTCTTGTTACTTCATCCTGACTTAAATCCACTCTCCCCTTTGGAGGCTTTCAGGTCCCTGTTTTCATTAGGTAGGTGCCAAAGTGATGCTGTGTCAGTGAGTCGATTGATGGCAGTGTACTTGTGGGAAAGCACAGTCTTGCAGTGCCCATGTGTTGGCTTACATGGAGGAGGGGAAACAGAGGAGCTGTGTGCCATGGCACTGAGGCCTCTGTCAAGGCTGGACTTGGTGTGGGAGACAGGCTGAGACCAGAGTTTTGTATGTGCAGCTGCATAACAATTTTGATGAGAAAATGTATAAAATGGCCAGCAGAATATTTTTTGCATAATTGAAAATGCAATAAATGTTGATATCTGTGGATGGTGAATTCTCATTGGGATTCTAGAGCTCAGGAGTCCTTCAAAATGTGTAGACTGCTGCTGTGACTCAGGGAACAAGACATCTGATGTGTTGCTGATGCAAAGGGAGCAGTGTGTGGGTGGAGGAGGTTTAAGAAAAATTCTCTGAAATACTCTATGCCTTAGACTTTGTGCTTCACTGCGAGTACTGAAAATCTGAGTTCTTCTGATGGAGCTTGTATTGTAAGCCAACTTTAAGCAAGGGAGATCTTCCACAGTGTTACCAAAATAAGCAGTTCAATCAAAAATGCTTTCAAAACAGTTTTGCAGCTTGCTGCAGTTATCTACTTCCTCTTCCTTCTTCTACTTCTTCTTCATCCTCTTGCCCAGTACGGTGAGAGAAGCATGACTTGTGCTGCTGGCTGTGAGTTAGTAACACATCCTGGCTGTGAGCAAAGGATTGCTTAAGAGCTGTCACCTCCTATGAGGCTGGGGCTTGGCCTTCTGCTGGCCTGGGAGCATGGAATCAAGCCACAATTCCCTATTGATTTCTTTATCTGGCTCCAGGAAGATGGTTTGTGTGCTATCACTAGGCTGCTTTTGGAGTTAGTTAAAAGATAGCTCTATGGACTAAGTGGGTATTTTTGCATTTCAGGAAGAAGAAATGCCAGATGTAGAAATTGACATTGATGACCTTCTTGATGCAGCCAATGAAGAGGAGAGAGCTCTCAAATTACAGGTAATACTATTTTATAATTTTGAATCAGAAGGTGGCTGAAGTAATGCATCTGGATCGATATCTTGTGTTTGATTGAATCCATTGTAAACACAGAATTAGAATGGAGAGGTTCGTAGGTCCAGTTTAACAGTCTACCAAACTGTTCAAAGGTAATCAAAATCCTTTTAGATAGAAAAATTCTGGAAGGTAGGTGATAACACTAGTAAATAAAAATTCAAAGAATCCAGTAATAGAGGGAAATATGCTAAGCCAAATTAGCCTCATTCTAATTTATACAAATATATAAAATAAAGAACAGAAAACATTGAAAAATGAAGAACAGCCACATGGAAAAACTGTATGACTGAGAGTCAGTTATGATGAGCAGATATTTCTGCTGCTGAAGTGAATCACAGAAACCGTGTATGCATGTGTATACAGACCAGAAATCTTCCCTAATGCTTAGACTACTGGTAATTACTTCTGTCTATACTAGATAGAAATTGGAACCCATCAGAAAGTTCAAAGAAAGGGTAAGATGGCCAGGAACAGGAATTAGTAGGGAAATTCAAAAGCAGTCTGCTGAAATTACACTGATCAAACTAGCTCTCTAATTCTTTGAATCCTGGGTGAGGTAGAAGTTAATGAATGGAAGAATGAGGGGGAGAAGAAAAGAAACATCATTGTCCTAATATAGATCTCTCTCTAAATCAATATATAAAACCAATAGGAAATGTCTCCATTTATAATCTTTGCAGAGGTACTGAGAAAACTGTTCTAGAGTTGTGGCTTGCCCTCAGCTTGCTTCTGGGAGGTGACTAATGTGGTGCTTAGATGCAGCACATGTGATTTTAGTGCCTGTTATCACCCTTTTCCCAGTGCTCCCTGGCCAGCCACAGAGACGTGAGGCATGGCCCCAGGCTGTTTGCTCAGCATTCATAAATAGCTTTGCTGCTTATGCCTAAACTAGCTGCAGCAGCCCCCTGCTAGGAATGCCCTGCTAGAAATAACTAACGTCTCTATTTCTGCATTGCAAAGACTCTGATGTCCTCACAGAAAGCTGCCTTTCACGTGTCTGTTGCTGGGAGAAATGTTCTTAGATTCTCCTCCTCTTCTCAGATTTTCCTGGAGAGAGGGATTTTGTAACTTCCTACCTGGAGAAAGAAGCCATTCTTTCTCTCCTGGTAGAAATCATTCTGATCCACCTAGGGAGCAAAGGTGACTTGTATAACTGGGTTTTCAGTAACATCTTTATTCAGTGATTCAAAGGTGCTTGCTCCTTTTCTTTCTCCCCTCCCTTACCGGGTTTCATACCATGACTTGTTTATGTTCACTATTACTCTGTTTGGATACTGACGCTTTCATATTTTGCTTCTAGGAAACTCTTGTAGATTGCTACAAACCAACAGAGGTAAAAGACTTTTTAAAAATGCTATTATCCTGTAGAAACTGTAGTTATGTTCAAGCTAAGGTAACTTTATTCTTATGATAAAGTAACTAGATGAATATTAATGGCTAGCTGATAAACTTGGAGCTTTATATCCTGAAAATCTTTGTGCCTGTCACTTATGTACAGTAGGAATGTGATTGTACCCTGTGGAGGAACTGCTGGTCATTCCAGCTGAACTATCAATATTGTTTTCTGTAATGCTCTGACTGACTATACTGACTTACACGGCTGCCATGTTATAAGAAAACTAAACACAATTCTCATCAGATGGATAAAATATTTGCATGTTGGACTGTGCTCTTCACTGTGAAATAATTTAATTTTATCTAGGACAGTAAAATTTATTCTGAAAACTGTTATACAGATTTGCAGCTCAGCTAATTGTTTGTGTGAATGGGCTTGAAAGAAATTGTGGGATAACCTGTACTAGCAGGATTTAGTTACTCAGCTTTCAACTTGCATATCCATTAATGTGTCCAGTGCCAATACAGCCTGCTTTTCATACAGTAATGTGTGCTTACTAGGAAGACTAAATATTGTAAAAAACCCCCCTCGGATTCATTCTAAAAAAAAAAAACCGAGTTAAAAGAAACCCTCAGAAGTCTAGGTCATGGGTCAGTTTGTTAGTTCCATTTATAGAGTCAGTTCTTTCCCAGAAGTGGCTGCTGCACAGTATTTAATAGAGGGGTTGGTTTACAGGATTCCTCTTGTCAGAGGCCTTTCAGCTGTGCATGACTAGAAGCCAGGTGTTTGGTTTTGAAACAAGGCTGCAAATACGTCGCTTCTTCTGTAGTATCTGCAGCTGTAGCCACATAAACTGCTGGGGCTTGAGGATAGTCAGACTGTCAGGAAGAACTGCTGGTGCAGTTGCATAGGCACTTCCCAGTCCATTAGATATTTTCTTCAAGACTTTTCTATTTTTATTGATTCCTATGGTAGATGGGAGGGATTCTCCAGAATTGCTATAGTAGTTGCTGGTACAAACATTTTGACAGTGCAGGGAATTTACCCAGAAAGGCTCACCTGATAACACTTGTAGAGTTTGTTGTGTGTTGTATCTTGGTTTCTTTACAGCAGATATTATCTCTGCTATTCAAAACATAAAGAAAAATAGTACAGGCAGAAAGCTTAGTAACTCAAAGATCTTACCCAGCTGTTAAAATAAACCTCTAAACGTGAAAATGTGTATCTTAAATCAGTTTTGTTTAGTGTCTTCCATTTAGACTAAAGGTTAAGGAAAGACTGAGGAATTTTTGTATGTATCCTGGATTGCCTTTTCATCAGAGGAAGCAGAGTTATCCAGGTCACTTAAAAGATGGAAAGAGTTCCCAGCCTGTTTAATAATTTGGCCAAAGATAATAGCTGACAGTAACTTATGAGGATCTGTTACAAAACATTTCTTCTAAGGGAAATATAGCTAGACTGTTGCATATGCTCTTAAAATATTAAAAGCTTTTCTTAGGTAGCTGTTATGGCTGTTTAAATTTGTACGGAAATATGCTTAAGGTGGGACCTTTATGTAAAGACTTATTATGTACACAAACTTAAAGGATATGGTATCTGCTAAATCAGTGCCATAATCAAACTCTGGATTTGAACTTTTGTAATTGAAGAGGAGCAGGGAGCAGCATCCTCTTCCTGCATCATCTGTGTGCTAGAGCAGTCACTTCTTCATACAGTCCCACATGTCACTTGTGGAAAATCCCACTCTGACCTTTGTCAAGTTGCTATCTCAGTTCTGTCTGATGTTCTCTGTCATCATCTGATGGAGATTCTTAATGTTAGCAGTGAATATAACAAAGAAATTTAAATATAATCTGCAATCTTGATGATGAGGTTTAGATACTTCATAATGGACCCTTATTTAGGATAGGAAGACAGTTGTGATTGTGAAACCAATGAGGTTTTTTCAAGACATATATTTTGAAGAAGGCTGACTAAATCTGTATTGCTGTTATCTCTGCTATCAGTGACAGCAAGGCCACTCATTTACACTGGGCACTGGAGAAAATATGAAATATTTGTGGCTGATGTGAATTAAGGCTTCCACTAGTGGGACTGCCAAAGTGATGACAGGAGAAATGACAAGGAAACTCTTAAACTGCTATTGGAGAGAAATCCAATGAGTGGGCAATTTTATGCCTACTGACTCCAAAAGATGCAGCTGAGCAACACAAGGTCTGCAGATGACGAGTGTTTGAAGAGAACTGGATACATTAGATTTGCAGTTTATTTACTTCTTTCTTTTCTTGTAGAAATATACAAAGCTTCAGATGAATAGGCTGGAGATCCCCCCCATTCAGGCAGGATGAAATCTATTTTGTTAATACAATTCTTCACTTAAAATGCAAAAGTGCAAAATGGGAGAAACAGGAGATGAAGTTGCATCATTAAAGAAAGTTGCATTACTGGAAACTTCTAATGATAATTTTCGATGTGGTTTGCAAACTGTGTTGAGTTGTTTTGCATATTTTCTGGAGAACTTGGGCAGAGATTTAAGTTACTGATTACTACTTTAGTGGTTGGACTATTTCAGCAGCTTTTAACACTTTTGAAAAAGGTAGAGATGCATTTGCTTAACTGTATGTTTCTCCGAGTTTAATTTCTAGTTGGAGCAAATTACAGGCTTGTGATGCAATTTTTTAAAGTGGTCTAGGCACTATGGTTTTTAAGATAAAAGCTGTTTTGTGTATCTATTGACATAATGTATGTTTTTAGTATGCAGGCATGAATAGAAAGCTCAATGCTTCTGAAACAGAGCCCCATAACTTTTGAAGGACCATATGTTTATTTTGGTCATAATATATTATGAATTATTTCAAGTTAATTGTTGTTTTTTCTATGTAATTGCAAGGCAGAAATATGTAGGATACCCACAAGAAGCAATAGCCACTATAGATGTGTCCTAAAGCCTCAGTGCAGTGTGCTGCCTTACATATGGGCAAGCCAGGGCAGCTGATGGGTGGTAAATTGTTAAGTCACAGCAAATGTATTTTGTGTCCATATTACTTGAAATCAGAGAGGACAATTTGGAAAAAAGGTTAGAAAGCATGCTTATATTTAAAAGCAATGCAGGCAAATGCATTTTGAGTAAAGCATGAGTTCTTGTTCATCCATTTGACCACTGAATTCAGTGAACTCAAACTTTTTATGTGCCTGCTGAGATCTGCCCTATATTGTACTACAGCGTTGGAGGGAATTAAGCTTGCATATTTTCATTTATGCAAGTACTCACGAATGCAACTTAGAAATACCCATAGCAATATCAGAATGGAAGAGCAAGTGGTGATTTGACAAGAATAAGCTGTGCTTGTTTATGTGCTGCTGAATTGGAGAATAATTGGGCTGCAAGTCTTTACTGTGGCTAAGATTTGTGGTATGTACTTAGTGCCTTGTACAGAGCTCACCAAGAAGCTAAATTGCTGCAGAAATTTCATCCTCTGATCACTGATGGTGCTGTGGCCTTACTAGAGAGGGCATGTTGACGACATCGTTCAGTGAGGCTACAGAGATGCTGCACTGGTTCTTGCTAACAGAGGGCATCTTCTGGCCCTCTTCTACCAAAGCAGTTCCCTTCTTTCTATACAATTGGCTTCAGGTTTGAGCCTGTGTGGAAGAGAAGATGTTTGGCAGCAAGATGGGTAGGGTTCCCTCTTCTCATGTTGTTTTGTTTGGTTTGGTTTGGTTTTTTGTTTTAGGTTTTTGTTGGTTGGTTGGTTGGTTGGGGTTTTTTGTTAGTTATTATTTAGTTTCTTTCCCAAGTAGCTGTAGGATTGCTCTCCAGGCTGACTTTAGTTTTTACATCCAACCAATGAGGCTGTCTCCAAGAAAGAGCCTTGGGCAAACAGTTAAGGAAGTCTTGGATTTTGACCTGGCTACAGGGAAGTAAAGCTGTGAAGGAAAGCTGACTTAGGATTAATTTCATGCTCTAGTGAAGCAGGAGGACTAGAAACTCTAAATTTTAGTTTAAAAACTAGTCCTACTACATGTGTACTGTTTGAGGAAGAGAAATCTGGAGAGACAGTCTAATTAGTCTCCAGAATTAATTGGAAGACTTGAATAGGAAGCCTGGAATTCATTGTCTGTCAAATGACCTCATTAAAACAATGAGTCACACCACTAAAGCAGAGAGGTGAAGTGGTTTCCACCCCTTTCCTGAATTATCATTTCACCTTTGTTTTTTGCCTTTATTATTTTTTTGCCTAAGGCTGAATATAGATGAGTTCAAATGAACTATGGATTTAGTCTGTCTCTCATTAAAATTTGCCTTTAGAGTTAGAAAGATGTCTTCTAGAAACAATGATTTAGTATTATAAATTAACAAGATTCTCAATACTTGTAACAAGGGTGCCTCCTTGCAGAAAATCTTTAAAAGAAGAATTTTATCTAAGTTTGCGTACATTTTTGCACTTTTAAAAAATTTTATTTTTTATTTTATTTACCAAGGCACAAAGTGCTGGTATGAGATTTTTCTTGTATTAGAAGTGCATGTAGCCTGTATATTCCTGGCTAGAACCCTTCAAGGAATAATTAATAAGTTCTTGAATTCTTAGCTGAATTATTCTTATGTTTTTTAACTCTGTGAATTAAATCAGTATATATAGGTAGATAATTCAACCTGTGTTACAGAAGTATTTTTAACATAGATTACTACATAATCAGCTTTCAAACATCTGATGATAAATTGAAGCATATCTTGTTAGAGAGAATTTCAATAAAACACTCTGTGTAAAATGATTTTTGTATATGAGGTGGAGATAGATGTGGATATTAAGTCTTGACTCAAATGGCCACAAGGAACAACACTGCAATTTTTGAGCGACGGCTTAAGAAAACAAAATGGGCATTACTGTCATAAAGCTGAGTTGGTTAGTTATAGAGAAGGCTTACTGAAATGCTGTGAAGTCTCCTTTCCTGCCTTCATGAGGGAAGATGTGCATCTTGTCTAGAACACTGGTTTTCTTTGATGGGGAACTGCAAAGCAAGAAAGGCACAAGCACCAGAGCACAACTGTGTTAATGACAGCCAGCTCCATGCAGGTGTCGGATGCAAAGTGATGCTTAAATCAGAAATGTGCTGAACCAGTGTTGTGGTTTGGGTGTCCACAGGATGTGCACAACAGCACTACTACGTTATACAAAATGTCTGTCACATGCAAAATGCTCTTGTTGGGTTTTACTCTTTGGTACTGCAGACCCTTATTTCAAGAAAAAAATAGTTCCTGAGGGTTAAAGCATTTTAGATTATCACAGGTACTTCTTCAAATGAATGCTTCCTCTGCCTTAAGAATAGTTGCAGTTACCTCAGATCTCCTTTAGGGGGTTGACCCAAGAGTTTGGTTTATTTTAGCAGCATTAAGAAGTTTCCAGGTGGTGTTAAACTTGCCTGAAAACTTCAAGCAAATACCTTGTTTTGCAAAAGAAGGTGCTTAAGATAACTCTTCAAAGTATAAGGGGAAAAATTCCTGTCTCTGGGTATAATATCATATTAACAAGCAACTGACCCCTGGCTACATTTCATATCTAAGGGAAACTTGCTCCAAACTCTACTGAGTTGTGGGAGAATGGGTAGAGAAATGACAGGGTGGGATATCCCAAATGACTACAGAGTACCATAGATGTCCCTGTCCACTCTGCAGGTGCCCCTTCCTGTAAGGCTTTTACTTGTGTGAAGCTGCTGCAGAGTTTCCAGATGCAGTGTCTTGTTGTAGAATATTTGTGGCTTGAACAGACAATTAATAACATTTTACTAAGGGAAGAACTGCACTTCAGCTCATTCCTCTCCAAAGCTGTCTTAATCTGATATTTTGGCATGGGACTATAGGGTTTTCTTTTTAATCGAAAGACTTGTTGAAAGGCAAGTCTGACATTAATCACAAGTAAAAATCTTCTAAGATCACTTTAGGGAGTTTATTTCTCCAATGATTTTACTGCAGGGCTTTATATAAAGTTTGACAGTAAAAAAAATCCTGAAGTATGTTTATATGTTTCAAGCAGCACCATGCCGTATAGTTTTGCATTATCTAGCAGGTCCTTACAGTGGTTGATAGGATGGCACAGAACTAATGCAAAGTTTGTTGAAAACTGAATTTTTAGGGTAAGCATGTCTTCCTCCTTTTCTGATTTTTTAGTGGAGAAATACTGGACTGTGACAAGTTTAGAGCTGATATTGTTGCAGTGGCTTGTGCCTGTGTGGAAGACAGCTTCAAGAGGAGGGAGGGAGAGAATTTGGGGGAAACCTGTTTTTCTGATTATCTCATGTGTCTGTCCATATGGGAAGCGTGATACTGATATACATAGATGTATTCCTGAAGTGGCCTGCACTTAGTTGAGGGTGGAGACCCCACTGTCGTGTAGCTGCTCTGCCCTTTGCTGCTGTTGACTGCAGCCACAGGTAGTGTGGATGCAGCAATAACCGCGGTGCACCAGTACATGCACTTCACTGTAGCTGTGCATAATCTGTCAGAAAAGGAAATTGGTTTATGGGGACCATGGTCCCACCAGAAAAACCTGACATATTTCTCAAGTTAAAATACACATTTGCAGAGACTTTCCTTATGTGAAGTGTAGCCCCTTGTAATGTGTGTTTCAGTGTGACCTTTTTTGAAACGTACTGCTTTGTCATTTAGGTGGTGACATTGTTCACTGGAACTTTTAAGCATTCATCCAGGAAATCATGTTTTTAGTTGTTTCATAGAATGGTTTGGGTTGGAAGGGACCTTAAAGATCATCTGCTTTGACTCACCTGCCCAGGGCAGGGACACCATCCACTAGGTTCTCAAAGCCCTGTCCAACCTGGCTTTTCACATCAACCTGACTGACTAAATCCATAATTATGTTCCATGTTTATAGCTAGCTTATTTCATAAAAACCTTTTTGTAGGTGTATACATAGTACTGTGGAGAAACATTATTTTCCCAATGTGACAGTAAGGAAGTCATGTAGCTTTAAATGCACCTGCAAGAAATTGTATACCAAAAGAATTTCAGAGAATGATGCAAACCTGTAAGCTTCTGTTGTCACACAGTTTAAAAAGAGAAAAATCTGCTGAAACTGGGGAAAATACCACTGTGCATAAAGGCCTGGTCTATGAATTGGTTTGTTGTGTTCTGGGGTTTTTGTTTTGTTGTTTTTTTGTTGTTTTGTTTTGTTTTTTTTTTTTTTAACTAGTGTCATTGACTTGGCTCTGCAACCAGTTTCACCCATCATAAACCAGTGGTGCTACCTCTGGTTCCTTCTTCCTGCCTTGCCTCGGACTGACACAAGTGTTCTTATGGGCTGAGCGGTGGGCCTGGTCAGAAGGCTGACCCAGCTTGGTAAAGTAGCAGGGCAGGAGGAAAAACACCTGAGTTTTTAGCCAGATCAACTTTCTTGTACAGCTGAGTATGCAGCCAACCAAAATACTGATTCCAGCATGGAGAGTGGCGAGAGAAACACCTCTTGTGGCAAGAGTGCTGATTTCTTAAGCTGTGGAAGTCTGCTTTTACTGTTTGCATTGTATCCAACCATAGGTTTTGCTTCATTCAATAGTTGGTAGAAGGCCCTGTGTAGTAAAAGCCTGAAAGATGGCTAACAACTGAGCTGGCACAATCACAAGGAAAAGTTCGTTGTTCACACCTCTGCTGGATGGGAAGGGTCTGTATAAGGTTCCTGGTGTTCAGGCCAGAGAAATTCTAGCTTCGCAGTAAAAGCTTAAATAAAAATGTGTAGTTCACTTTTAAGAAAACACTTGATTATGGTATTATGGGATCATTAAAATTACTCATATTTTCTTTTTTTTTTCCCTAGGAATTTATCAAAGAGCTGCTAACTCGGATAAGAGGAATGAGGAAACTCAGTCCCCCTCAAAAGAAGAGTATATAAATAACTCAAAGTAATAGCACTCTGTAAAAGACATGGCAAGGGAAATGGGACTTTGAATACAAGACCTTTATTAAAATAATTGTCTTTCTCCACAACTTTTTTGATTTTATTCAGTTTTGACTCAAGGAAATTTTTTTTGTGTGTTTTAAGGGTTCTTTTTTAAGTGTCAAATTTTTTTTATCAAAAATATCAACAATTTGGATGCTGCTCAACTTTCACCTGAGGATTACTGAAGCAAGTGAAGAATCCAAGAGTTAGTGATGAGGGGGCAGCAAGCCTGTGTGGTGAACCGGAAGATCTTGTAAATTTACAGAGCTAGGAGACTTCTCCTTGCAACTAGTTGGATAACGTTTCTTAAGTTGGTTGTACATTTAACTCACGGATGTCAAGTTTCTTGTGCTTGTCTGTACATAAATTTTAAAGTGGGTTGTGAATACTGTTTCACATGGATGGAAGAAGTTTGTTATAGTAAATTATTTAAATGGTGGTTATTGCAAATTTGTTACCAGAAGGTACCAATTTAGATTACTAAAATGAATGCTGCCGTTTTTCTAAATACCCTTAAAGCAGCCCAGTGAAGAATTTCATCATATCTCCTTGTCTAGACTGCAGCATATGAAAATTGGGAATTTTAAGGGCTTAATTTGTAGACTTAAAAGTTATTTGATTGGCTCTGATGCTTTGCCAGGATCACTTCCCCTCCACCTCATGGTGTCTTGGAGCTGTGCTAACCTATACTGAATATGGGCCTGGAGTGATAGCTAGGGAAATGTCCATCACCATTTAAAAGCTGGTTCATTCTGGAGGAAAGGCAGTGATACCAAAATGAATTGCAAGTACTGTATTGCATTTAATGATGTGGTCTTAATCAAATGCAGATTCCTCTCCTATAAAGGTAGGCAAGGAGTAATACAGCCTTTGTTTATGGCTCTGCCCTGAGAAGTGGGGAGACTTTAACTTGAGCTCTCTTCCTTGTGAGAGCAAGAACAGAGATCCCCGCTCCCTTCTGGAAAATGTCCTAACTAGAATGTTTGATAAGCTACCATGTACTGGTAGGTGACACTAGTCAGGCATTTTATATCAAGGGTGCTCTGAACATATTTTATTTTTCAAAAGAAGTACATGTTTGTGAATTTTATGTATACTGGCAAGCTTTTTTAATGTATTTAATTTTGTAATGTTTACTGATGATTTTATTTACCAGATATTTACTCAAATAAATGGAACAACTTGTGACTTGTTACATGTACACTTTCCAAGACTACTGTTGCTGAGTAGGTTTGTAAATGGAATTGCTTGTCAAAAAGAGAAGACTGTGAGGTGCTAAGTACGTGGGAACCCAGCTGTATCAACCCTAACTGGCTTTAAATGTACCCAGTATCACTCAGCCCTTGCCCAGTATCACTCAAACTCCTGTAACCTGGTGCACAGCTTCACTTCTGAAAGTCTCCTCCAGATGAGGCCTTCCTTCCCTGTGCCCCAGGGAATTTAAAAAGGGGTGGGGAAAAAAAAAAGCTTGGAAATTCTTTCAGATAAATGCTGATAAATTCAGGTCATTTTTTTTGTCCACCAGAGAGGGACTGTAGGGGAGGACTTACACTGGATGGCTCGGTTTCCTAGTGAAGGTGTGTCAGAAGGGAATCTTTCAGAAGGAGACACTCTACCTTTCTTCCTTTATGCACCTTTCTGGATCCTCGAGAAATGCTGGCAGCCCTCAGAAAAGACTCACCAGCAGCATTTTAAGTTTAAATCTTGTATCTTGCCGAAGTAACAATTTAACTCTGGTTTCCTGAGGAGTCACCCAGCAGATTTTTTAAAAATTGTGAAATGAAACTTGTACTTCAGAGAAATTGGGGGGAGCTTGTGAATTCTTCTGTTTTTGTGTTGAAATCTCCCACTATTGTTGTCAACATTATCAGTGGGATGTCTTTGGTTTTGAAAGAGGCCCATGTGTCCAGTGTGTTGTGCCACAAGAATCCGTGGTCTGTGCTCCTTGCAGAGGATCTCATGTAGCTGGATCTAAATGACCAAGTTTGTATCAACATCGCACTTCAAAGGAGAGAATGTTACAGGAAAAGATTCCTTACCTGCTGAGGTTAGATTTTTCACTAACTCTGGAGGCAGAAATTGGTGGGGATGTAAAGAAGTCTCACTAGCAAGCCTGGTGTTTGAGTGGGCAGGTACTTTTTCTGGAAAGCTTTTTGGTTTGTAAACCACTGAGAACCTTTTTTCAAACTGAAAACAGTTTAGTATGTCCAAAATGGGGAAAAATCTTTTGATTTGAGACTTGCTGGCAGTTCTCACATTCAGAGTTTTGAGCTGGAGTCTGAAACAACCCAAAGTTTAAACAAAAAGGGTTCTAGTAATTTTCACATCCATGGATACATTTTGTGAGTTCACTGACGATTTCAAATATCACTTTTTTTTCCTTTATAACAAGTGTGCCAAATCAGATGTCAATTAATGGCAACTGTACCAGTTCTCTTAGTGCCTACAGGAAAAAATACTATCCACAAATATTTTTTTTTCATGTTCTTTGACTAAAAGCTGCACACCCAACTGTACACATGACATATTTGTGTCTTTTATCGTATTCATCTTGCACTGAAGTAGCTATGGAAAATAGCAGTGTACCCCTTCTAAACCAGAAGGTTTGGTGGTACACTTAGAAATGGTGAAGACTAGGACAGTCCTTACTCTTTCCTTGTCTCATGGAGATGGGATAAGTCACTTCCGAGAAGGGCTTCCCCTCCTCCAGTGCCACAGGTTTTGCTGCCTTGCAAGTGTCCGTAAATAGCTTTTGTTTGCAGCTGGCCTGATTTTCCTGGGGACTTAGGGGGTCTCATTCTTGCTAATTTTTACTTAATGGAGCTACTCTTGGCCTTGGTGTAAGTGAGGGGAGAATTGACCCATTCACTAAAGATTTAATTGTGCTTTATGTCTTTATACTGTGTGGGTGTTCTTGGCTCTGGGGCAATATTCAAGGGGCATATAAATAGCACACTGTTACTGAAACAACTTGGAATTAAATCTTACAGCCCAGTCTCTTTGCTGTCTTGGCTGGACAGCTTTCATGAGAAAAGTTGCTGCATTGAGAGCTTCCTCTGGGCTTTTTAAGTGGCTAATGAAAGAAACTGAAGTTCCTGCTTATAAATATGTAGTGAAGCTGAGGTTTTTGTTTTGGAATTGAAGTGCCTCTCCGGTGTAAAAAAATTGCCTGCAAGAGCATGTGTTTCTGGAGCCTGCTTCATGACATAATTAGCCTTTGCATGTTTTACAGCAGGACCTGGCTGTTGGCTTAGAAAGAAAAGGAAAGTGCTTGTGTAATCATACTTAGTGTGCCTCATGAGGCTGCAATGACAGGGTAGTGTATTCCTGTGGCACAGAAAAAAGGACATGAGCCATTTGTCTGCCAGCACCATTTTTGTTCTTTCCCCCCAACGATGGGGTTTACTCCTGAAGTTACCATTCATGCAGGGAACGTAAGGTGGAATGTGGAAGGGAGAGTTTCTCTATTCTCAGAGAATATGGCCAAGAAAAGCAGGAGGAAAATATCTGCTCCATTTGTGCACTTGAAACTCTGACAGAGAGTTTTAGTAAGAGTTCTTAGTACTTTATGCTGGTAGGTATAGTAATGTATGTGAAATTGAAATTACTCAGCAATTTATTCTAAATGGTTTTTTCAGATTCAAGACAGTCTTAATGTAAACATGCAGTCCCAGGATGAAAAAAAAATTATTGCCAGCCACATCAACAGAAGATCTGTTTGAGTGGAAACTTGAAGAAAATGCAGGTCTTATTGTGAACAAACAGCTGAACTTAAAACTCTTCTGAAGTGCTGTAATGAAAGGAAAAATTGCTTCTTGGCTGCATAAGCTTTGTCATTGCCAGCATCATACACAGATTGTATACGGGTACTAACTGCATGCAATACTTTTTGAAAGGTGTTGAGATTTAGGGAGGAAGCCAGAAAAGAAATCAGATATTGGGAAGTCCATGAAAAAACATAACTGAGAAAATAACCTCTTAGGAAAACGGAAGAGTCTTGTGTTACTGCATGTATTTCTGTATGGAACGAAAATGAGAGATGGCAATGCTTTCATGTATTGGAGAAAAGCATGAAGAGGAGGAATACCTGAAAGATAAAGGATGGAACCTTGAAGTGTTGAAGAAAATAGAGCATACTGATGGTGATGAGCCCTTTGACCTTGCTACTGTGGGAATAGGTGAGATTGACTTCTATTAGTATCTCCAAATTGAAATTGGATGCTTTTCCAGATAAGTTGTCATTGGATCAGTTATTCAGTTTCAGTCAAGGTAATCAAAGGCCTTAAAACTCTAGACTTCTGCTTCATGGGGTTCTGTTTGTTTGGTGTTATTTTTTTTCTGTGATTTTTTTTGTTGTTTTGTTTTTGGTTTTTGGTGGTTGGTTCTAGATTTTTGTTAAAGCAGAGGAAAGTAATAGGAAACTGATTTCTATGTATTATGGCCATGTAACTGCATGCTTATGTAGTGGTCAAATCAGATTACGAATACTAGCTACATGTTATATATAACTCTACTACTTTTTACTTGACTTTCATGTTACTACTTTTTTTTTTTTCCTGGAAGTAAGCAAATAGTAAGTGTGAATGTAATTAAGTTACTATTGAAAGCTAGAGAGAAATTGAAGTGGAGAAAATGTGACTAGAAAGTGCTTAGTGCAGTAAATTTTATTTTTACCACTGGAGGATTTTGTCATCAATGTGTAAATAGAGTCTTTCTAAAGTTTTGAAATTGCTAGTTATAATAATCTAACCTAATGTTGATGGGGTTTTATTTGTTTTGTGGTTTTTTTGGTAGAACTAATGACAAATTCTATGAACTTACACTGTTTACAGACTTCTCTGTTTTCCAACAAAACCTGACATTAGTTGTTTAAAGAAACTGAGCAATTTTAAAAATTATTTTTAAAAATGTATATAAGACTGAAAATTCTTTTGAAAGTGCAGCTAACAGGTTTTGTTTGGTAGTAAACTCAGATGTCTTACTGAATTGGTATTTTAGTTGAACTTTTTACCTTCTAAGGTCAAAATAAAAAATATCCTGTGGTAGCCCTTAGCAGAGGTTTCAGTCTGCCTGACTTGTGTAATACTGGGTTGGACGTGAAGCCCATAATTACTTGGCAAAAAATGTAGGAGCTGATCTTCTTCAAGGACAGAGGCTTGTTTTACTACCCCTTCTAGGGGGCAGAGGGGATGAGAGCACAAGAGGCTTTCCTGCCTCCTTAAAAGGAGGATCCTACATCAGTGTCAGCAAGGCTTGGGCTCTTGCCCAGGCTTTGTGGATAAGTTCATGTCCCCTCATGCAGCCCATAGTCATCCTGGGGCTGGTGGGAATTGGAGCGGTGTGTACTCTCATGGAGAACTAGATCATGCAGGTCTGTGATGGGATTGTGCTTATTCAGGCTCTGTTTCCCTTCATGTTGCTTGACCTGAGGCAAAACCAGGTGGGAATAGCCTTTATTTAACATACTGATCTACAGTAAAGAAGGAATCCCAGTAGGGATAGTATGTTGAAATCCCATCAATACTTGCTGTCTCCTAGTAAGAGAAGCCAATCTGTGAATTGGCACAAGAATCCACAGTGGTGGCTGTGCAGACACTGCAGGCAGATTTTCTTACAGCTCTGCCTGAACCTGGCTTTGGGTCAGAGCCTGCCTTCCTATTTGTTTGTTCTGACTCTACTACTGCAGTATCAGGAAGCCTCACAAAGCAAACGAAAAGGCTTCAGTGGGTGCTGCAGGCTTGTCCAGCAACTGGTACTGAGCCAAAGCCATGTCAAGACTACGAAGAGTGTAGTGCTTGAGACAAAGGCACTAAAACTGACTTGGAAGTGTTCAAGACCAGGTTAGATGGTGCTCTGAGCAACAGTTTCATACCTAGGGTCTGCCACTAATCATCCCTAATGAACTGCATGTTTTCTGTTGTGTCTTTCCAGACTTAATTTCAAGCCTACCAAAGCAACAGTTACTAAATCAGTTTTGGTGCCCATTGTCTCCTGTACCTCATGGTGTGTTAGCCTACAGTCTGCATTATTTTTCCCCATTCCTTCAAGTTTAACAGCTTGATTATTTCTCTTAGGGACCTTTTACTACTAAATGGAAATGTATCATGGTGCTATTTCTGCCACAGTGTTTCTGCTGTCAGTACCAAGTCAATCCAAAAGACTAGAAAGGATGCTGTAAATTTTATTGTCCTCTGATTTATGGCCTCATACTGCTGGAGTTTACTCACTTTTTGCATTACTTCCTTACTTCCTCGGGTAAGTTTTCATCAGTGTGTGAATGCAACTCAGCCACATACTCTAAGGAGAGAACAAAGCTCCTAGAAGTAATCAAATAGTTTCTTTTACATTCTGGGAAAGAAATATAAATGTGGGTTTTATTTTTTTTCCCCAAAATATCTGGAAGATGCATTTGCAGTGCCACATAAATGTTCTTGTTTAGAAACCTGGGGATGTGGTGTAAGCAATGAAACAAGGGCAAAATGGTGGCAGACAAACTCACCAAATGGACACATTCCTTGTGTTCTTTGGGAAAAGAAAAAAAACCCCTCACATCAGTGTTTCCTGAGCTCAGTGTTTGTCAGACACTAACCTACTTCCATTAGGCTCGGCTGGGCTTTGTGCTGTGTGCAGGCAGTGGCCCTATGGAGAGGTGAGTACTGGTTCTTGAGGAATAATGCAGATATGGGCATGTTTGTGTAATTGCATACCAGCTAAATTGCTTAATCCTGAATCCTATGGTTGGGCTGTTAAGAAGCCAGTGTTTCAGGCAGAGCATTGATAGGATGTGCCATCCCCCTTTTCCATTTTGCAGTGACTGTGATGTGTACAGTCTCTGCTGCCACTGCCACTAAGGAATACTGCAGCTTTTCAGGCATTAAATTAGGAAAGAGTATGTTTTTCATTTGGGAGGTACAGTAGTTTGTTACCAACCCACACATACCAATAACTTTGTTCTTCTCATATATGTACCTAAAAAGCAGGCCTTTCAAATAGATATAGCTATACATATGCTGTTACCAACTGACAATGTCTGGTTTTGTGAGAAAATGAAGCTGTTCAATGTTCTTTTGTCTGAACTCATTTAATTCATGTCTCCTAAACTCCAGTTGACATTTTAATATAGGTTTCACAGTCATCAGAAAAGCTTTAGCACTTCTGGGTAATTTTTCTGGTGCTGGTTTAGACTTAGAACCAGGCACAAAATGATCTGATACTGGAAAAAGGCTGTAGCTTGTTTGTAAGATTCCCCTCTTTAGAGTTGTTTCAAAGGTATTTGTTTCTGTATGAACGATGTACTACAGTAGTGCTTGTTTTATAATGATAAATCCTTAGAATTTCAATAATTTACCTCAAATTATTGGTAAGAAGTCTGCTCTTTCTTTTGTCCTCTGATGTGCCTTGGCCAAGAGCTGACACTTAACATATTGTATTGATTATTTCTTCATCTATGAAGTTGTAGATTCAGCTCAGCACTTAATCACTCTGAGGCTGGATTTTTTGTGCTTGGCACAAGGACAATGTGCTTAAAAATATGTCTTCAAAATTAAAAGTTTTAATGCCAGGGTTGAGTGAAGCAATAATTGTTTAACATTTTCCTCTCTTGGTTACCTTTGCAATCTAAAAAACCTGAAATTAGTATTTTTTTTCAGTTCTAATCTTGCTAGCTGCTTCCTAATTCATTTAGTACTTGTATTTCTTACAGTTTTTATTTATAGGAGCATTTGGTGTCTGCTCTAACAACTGTTTACCCTCCCTCAAAATTCTTCTCTTGTGCTCTCATCCCTTTTGCAGCAGAAATTCAGGTATGTCAAAATTATCCCGCATCTGCAGCACCAGCAAAGATAACTCTTTCATTTCAGAAGAGAGATCAAATAAATCAGATTAACCCACAGTATTGCTGTGTTTTCTTTGCTGGAGAAAGTTAGGCTATCATGCTCAGCCCACTCCTGAGTTTCATATCATCTCCCTCTCACACAAGCACACTCTTCCCTAGGGGAGTGTGTTTATTTTGGGTGTTTAAGCACCCAAAATACAGCACTTAAAACTCTGGGATTTGGTTCAAATATCTCAGATGGAACTCATTTATGAGGTTGGATTTAAAAAAAAAATAAATGAGTTTGGGGCTGTCCTTTGTATCCAACCACTGGGTCTTGTTAATTAGAAATTGTGGAGCAACTGCCAAATATGCAGGAGGGCAGGGACCCCACATCAAACAGCAGGCATGGAATATGCCAAACTTTCACTTCTTTCAAAGTTTCCTCACTGTCTGAACCTTGCTCATCTCAAACGCTCAAGTATTATAAGACAAATAATGTAGGCACTCTGAGGCTGTGGAGTCCTGAATCTTTTATAATGCTTTGTTTCTTGAGTTGCTTTCTCAGGGACCACTTGTAATTTGTTCATACTGTTGATGGGGGACTGAAACTTCCCATCTCCAGCAGTTTGAGGAACAGAAATCCTAGGAAGGGTGCTGGGCTTGTTATAAAAGCATTAAAGTCAGAGACAGTTGGGGAAATAACATTTGTAGATGCTGGAGCTGACCTTACTCTTGATCTGCTACAGTGCCCTTCTTGGTGCATCTCATGTAGCCCATGGAGCTCTCCCTGTGCTGGCAGAAGCTCAGGCCTGCTCGTGCACAAAACCCTATGAGGCAGACAAGCTAGGTAAAATTAAAATATGCTGGTGTGACTTGGCATTAGATGTAGTTTACTCTTTCATTTCAGTGCAGGCTACTCATTTAATTAGCTGGAAAACAACCTTCCTTGAAACTAGGTTGATGATGGGGGCTTTTATATATCACTTCATCCATGCTTTACTGCAGTACATAGGGACCCTGGTGGAAAAAAGCAGTTCTTGGGTAACAACCAGCTCTCTCTTTTTGGTATAAATAGTTGAGGACAGAGAGAAGCAAGCTCATTTTTAATATGTGTTTAGATTGAAAGTGAGTTGCAGTGGGGCCTAGCTAACACCCCAAGCAATTATACTTCCAAATTTTGCCCTTTTGGGGACAAAAAAAGGCTGTCAAATGCTGGGCTCTCTGCAAGTCAAAAAAGTCTTTTGAGTTCTTTTCATTTTTAAAAGGGTCACTTACTGAGAGCAAACAACTCTAATAAATGAATAGTAATTGATGCTCAAAACTTGGCAGAATGTTTCAGAGCTGTGTAATGGCTTTTGGGAGATGGATACCCAGCTTTCTATGCCATGTTTGTGGGAAGCTCCACAGGGGGAGCAAACTTAAATGACACCTTTTTCATTATATCCTTTTTCTGTAAAGGACAGATTAGGTGTGGGGTTTAGTTACCCACAGATCTTTCTTTCACAATCTGGGACTGCAATGCTGCTGAGGGGAAACAGATAACCAGTGGTTACTTTCTATGTAGAGCTTTGGACATGGATAATCTTACAAGAATCATGTGAGTGCTGTTGGGAGTTATTCAAATTAAATAGTTCATGGGAACCCTCCCCCTGTTAGGGTAGTGCAAGAAATTGAAAGGGTTCCCAGAGGAAGAATGTCAGGGCTGCATGACACCAGTTTGTCACATGTCAGACAACTCAGAGCTGAGCCAGAGGTAAGTGCCACAACAGCACATGGAAGACTCAAAGTTATTTACTTAGACATAACAAATGGCTGAGCTCTTGTGTTTAAAGACCACAAAATGCTTCCCCCCCTATTTGTTGGCATTAAACAGAATTTAGTTCCTTACATCCTCTATTATTCTGGTGCCCACTCTGCTGGTCAAGCCTGAGATTTGGTCCCATCCATCCTCTTCCAACCTAAAAATCTCTTACCATCTGACATTTTGTTGTCTGTCTCCTGCGCTGCAGGTCTTGGAGAAGTGTTTTCCACAAGAGGGAAGAAAGACAGCATTTTGCATTAACCCACTGCCATGAAACTGATTGTTAATTCCTACTACTTGCGTTATCCCTACATGGATCATGACAGTGTGCTCTCCATCACTGCTTAGGGAAAGAGACTCCAGTGAGCACAACCTGCCTACTGGCTCCAGCTGGGACTCAGGTAAAACACACAGATTCTCACTCCTAAAGTGGTGTCAGCAAGTCCCATGGCTGAAAGCCCAGGCCTGGGTGATGCTCCCTCCTACAGATTGCAGGTGGGCCTGTCACCGGTGCTTAGTCAGCAGCAGTGTCAGGAGCAAGGGGCAAGGAGCAGCGCTTCCTCTCCTCTTCACAGAGCTCTGGATGGTCAATATGCCAAAAGCTTTGTGTAAGACAGTCTGTTGCCTTTAGGAAAACAAACGTGAACTCTCCTGCATCTAATATTAGATCACATTGACAAAACAGGTTGTGATCAATCTCTTGGAAGAAGGAAAGGAAGTCCTGGTGCCCCTTGTAAAGTTTAGCAGTAGTGCTTCTCAGGACAGACGTTTCCTAAACAAATATCTAATGGTATATCAGTATTTTTCCTTCCTTATTGCCTGATTTCTAGTTTCCTAAAGGAGTGGAGTTGGTCCTTTCAGCAGCTGACATGTCAAAAGCATTCAGGAGGAAACTACAGGAAGCTGGCAGTGACTTGGAAAAATGAAGCAAATCTGCAGGGAATCTCTTGGCTGATTCAGTGGCTTTCTAACATCTTTCCCTTCCAGCTGGACCTGCCTCCTGGTAGCAAAGGCCCTGTCTAGGCTGAACACATCAGAGACAGCACACTGACCTCTTTAATTTCTGAGGATTAATGAGGTTTTACTGCTTAAGGTAAACACCTAAATGAATGTTGAGGAGCTTTGCTCACATTTCTCATCTTTTTCTGCCCTCCATCACCTCTCAGTTATGACTCATTGGCAGGAATCATAAATAATGTAGTGTTTTTAAAATACCTCTGAAAAAATTGAACTGTGTAGTATAAGATCACTTGTGAAGGGAGAGCTGTGGCAGATGTAACAGGGAATCCTGCTGAGGCACTGTTGTTGTTTGGGTATATTTCAAAGGTCTAAATAGGATTAAGGTATTTATTATTATTAATGGGAAAATAATCTTTATCCCTCCAGAACATTAGAGATACACTGGTTTTTTATGCTGTAGAGGAATACTCTATGGGCAAATATAAGGTTCTTGTAGTCTAAATAGTCAAGCTTGAAGCTTATGCAGACTGAGGATTTCCTCTTACTAAAAACACACACTGCTCATTCTGCTGCAACCTTGTTAAGGCCAAAGGCTGAGGCATTCATAATTATCTATTGATTTGAAGTGCCTTGATTTATTGGTGTTCCAGCATGGGGCACTTTAAATGGACCTTTGTTTTTAAGTAATACTCTTCACAATGTTTCACACCTGGAGCACTATGAATTTGGGGCTCCCAGCTCGCTGGCCATTCTTGAAAACCTTTGGGATATTGATGGATAAATGAATCGTGTATTCCTGGGCTAGAAGGTCTGTGACTACTTGGTGCTATAGCATTAAAAGAGAAAAAATAAATGAGAAGACAGGCCTTATGGTTAAATAAACTGCTGTATTCTGACAGGATAATGCTAGCATCTGATTTGTAGGGCAGGTGAAAGGCTTTTCCCCCATAAAAATCTTGGGTTAAATTAAAAAAACCACCCTCTCAAACCACTGTTATCCCAAGAATTCTTAAAAATTCAGTAGGTAGCATTATGTAAAATATGCATTTTACACTGACCACTGCTTCCTCCTTTGTCCCTGGTGTGTGTGCAGCACTTTCTGCTATTTGAAGTGGGGAGAGGCATTTTGGTGTGCTTGCCTGCCTCAGTTCAGGACATATGAATATTTTTTGCTGCGGAGCATGGTTTTCCTGGTGTGTGGAGCAGAGCAAGGTCATCTGGAGCAGCCTAAGGAAGGGAATAAATCAATGAACCAAGCAAAGGCAGTCACTGGTAACTAGCTAAGAATAGAGAGTGAGGTTCGGGTATGCAATGTTCACTGTCAGCAAACAGAGCTTGAAATCCTCAAGCCGAATGATGCATTTCTGAGCTCAGAACAGGCTTGGAGGAAGCTGAGTTGTTATTGGATCTTGGGATGCTATGGTCTGAGTGAAGGTCAGCTTCAAGCAGTGTTTGCTGACAAGTGCAATAGATGAGTTCCTGTGTGAGCTGGCTTTAATGGACTTGAATGAAATAAGAAACGTTGAACCCTGAGTGTTGGTAGAGGGTTTTATGTATGAAGCCATTATCTCTTGGTTTTGTAGCCTCACTGTATTTGCCTGGCTGGGGCATGGCAGAAAACCTTGTTGAGCTCTTTCTGACCTAGCTGGGGGGTAAGAAGAGACCTGAGTGACTGCAAGGTTTCCAGCCCAGTGAGTAGCCTGAAAAGAGCTGGATTATTCAAATGCACTATTAAAACACTATAGATGCTCTGGGAAGGAAATAGCACATGTGAAGTTTCTTGATTTAGTCTGGTTTCAGATTCATGTATTGCTCTTTTTTTTTTAACTGTCTGCTCTGGTTAGGTAATGCTGCCTTGACATACTTGCTTTCAGATGTTGGTAGCCTGCACTGGACCAGGGCTTGATCCAGCTCAATAGAATAGCAAAATAAAGTATTACTGACCTGTTATAGACAAAGCCCCACATTGCTCCTTACTATGCTTGCCCCCATGGGGCACTCCACTGTTTGTCCCTTTAGCCTTCAGGCCCTGGTGGCTGTCCTTGCCATCTCTCATCCATACCCTGACGCCTCCTCTTTGGCAGCTCTTCTTTGCCCACAGGGGAGGGTGATAGAACTGCCTCCTGCCTTGCCCCCCTCCTGTCCCCAGGGCTCTGTTCTGCTGTAGCATCTCAGTGCTGTTGAACACTACGAGGAAGATGCACAGGTCTCTGGCCCAGCTGAGGGCTGGTGCTTACAGCCAAGCGGCTGCACAGCATCCTTCTGTGGGAAATTACAGGGATCTCCCAAGCTATTATTGCTCTGAGGCACCTGGGTGGTGGTCTGGGGATTTCCTCTGTTTGGCATGGAGGCAGTTGCAATACAGATGAGCTTTGGCTGCAATAAAGATAAAAAATGTGCTGGATAAAGGATATTATCTCCTCAAACTGATCACAGTTTGAGGAGATAATAGGCTTGCTGTTCTGTCAGCACTCTTCTGTGTGGCCTTGTGAAAGTTGCTCCTGTGCATCAACCCCTCCTTGCACTAATGGTCCAGGGCTGGTTTTGTCACAGGGGTATTGTCAGGATAAATGCAGCTGAGGCCACAAAGCATTGTGGTGACATGAGCCCCTTCACTGTCATGATTGATTGAATGCAATAAACAGGATGTCTAAGTCACCTAACTCACATCACAGCACGTCTCACTTTCACCTTGATGAAGTAAATTTTCTTAGCTTGCCTGGAAATTGTGTTGATATTCTAAAGCAGAAAGCAAAACCGACCCCAAAGTCCGGAGTATAGAGACAAGAAAGGTTATTTTTAACAGTGTGGGAAGTGCTGTACTTACAAGGCTAACGCTACCCACGGGACGTGCCTTGCATTTTGCTTAACAGAAGCAGAGCTCTCTCGAGTTACGGAGCTGAAGGGGAATAGCAAGCTGGTGTGCTAATAATTCCCATGTTACTATTTTTAAAGTTCTGCCTGTGTTGTTTGTAGCATTGTTACCCAGCAGTGCCTCCTGATGCCAGGTTACTTCAGGCAAAATTGATGTTTGCACTTAAATCTGTATTAATTTTCTTGCTTTTTGTTTGCTTCCCTTCCCCCCATTGTAGTCTTATGCACTTGTACATAAAAAAAAGCCCAAACAAACTTGTAGCCAAAAACTTGACTTTGACAAAATTCAATTTTATTGTCTTGTTCAAATACTCAGAGCTGTATTTACAGAGTCCCAGCACCCTTCACCTGCCTTTGTGGCCTTAGTTGTGGGTAC
Organism: Aleadryas rufinucha; assembly: GCA_013397815.1. Classification (NCBI taxonomy): domain Eukaryota; kingdom Metazoa; phylum Chordata; class Aves; order Passeriformes; genus Aleadryas; species Aleadryas rufinucha. Next base: position 62,859 of record VZTH01010339.1, read on the forward strand.
ACAAAATGACTTCTGTGAATTTTTTTTGCCTTGATGGCTCAGTTCTTTCTTAGTCAGCTTGTATGTGAAAACACCATTGAACATGTTCAGGCAAGCTGATGGGTCAGATAATTAGAGGTACAAAGCTCCTTTTTGCCTGCCTGCCCTGGTCCCCAGTGGAAGCTCCCAGGAAGGCTTGGTCTGCTGCTGTGGGGCTTGGTGGACCCTCTCCTCTGCTGGTCTGGGAAATCTGCTTCCCTTGCAAAGGCTCTGGTGATATGTACTGACAACTGTGAGGATGCCCCTGAAAGGAGAGCTGCTGGAGGAGGAAGCAAGGCTTTTATTAGCAATAAAAGCTGAAACGTTTGTGAGCATCCTCTGAAAGAAAGCACATTTTCTACAGGAGTGGGGAAAGCCAAAGTACAGCTTGTCCTCTGCAGTAACGCTGTTTCTTACCCCTTGTGTGAACAGGGAGATTCCCGTACATCCCTTGCCTGTCAGCCTGCTGGCGCTGCGATAAAGCATCGCTCACCTGGAGGTGGCAGGACTGCTGAGTGCTGCCTATAGTGTTCCTATAGTGACAAGCTGCCTTCCCAGGTGCGTGGAGCGAACAGGGAAGGGGGAGAGCTAAAGGGGAAAGGAGGCAGCTCATTTTTAGGGTCTCAGGGGCAGAAGGTGTGAGAGGGAGAGCAGGGAGGTGGGAACAGAGAGGTCCTTATGTGTTGAGCAGTCTCGCTGCAGCCTCAGGAGCCCCTTGCTGTAGTCTCCCATCTGCCAGCACACAGAGGTGTAATATAAAGGTTAGACCAATGCACTATTCCAGGCTTCATTTTTATTCCACGGGGGGTTAAATAATTTATGTGCAGCACAGCAACAGCTGAACTTGCTGTTAGAAGGTACCTTGTAAGACCTTTTTAAATATTTAGTACTTACTAACAGAATGAAGCAAGCAAACAGGAGTAGCTAAAGTGTTGAGGATGCACTCAATTTTTAAACAGTTAAAACAAATTAAGCAACACTTCAGAAGACAAGTGTACAAAGGACATTTGCCTCATACCAAGCGGTCTGCACAGTGACAAGAGACCATCTGGCTGATCTGGATTTTTATGTGGGCCTGAATGCTCAGTTCAATGGACGGTGCTCTTACAATGGTGATCCTGTAGATTCAGCTGCTTGGCAGCTCCTGGATCTATCTTTTGGTCAGCCACAATGGGAAGCAGGCACTTTCTTTTATAAAGATGCATCTGCTGTGGGCAAATCTCGCTGTGGTATGTCCTTGTAGACCTACGCTGGAGCTCTCACTCTGCCAGCTTCCCTCTATTTTCCCTTCTGCGTGGGTGGATGTTGCCAAAGCGAATGGATAGCGATCGTGCTTCCCCCAGGCAAAGAAAATAGAAAACATTCCCTGGCAGCTTTCTTGATTTCTTATTCCAAATTTGTGTTTATCTTATCAATATTCATGGTGCTCTGTATATTCTTGGCATATCTCATAGGCCAGTTTGAGGCTAAGTAGATTCAGAAAAGCTCTGTTCTCAGTAGGGGTTTTGAAGCAACTGGACTTGCCCAAGATAATGCAGAAAGTACAGGGCAGGGGGCTTTGCCTCCAAGTTTGCTGGGTATATTATTCTTCCTGGCAGCACAGGAGCTCGGCACGGTATCCCTCCCACTGTTGCTGGTGGCATCCGGAAACAGCAAGGGGCAGCCGTCTGCGTGGCTTTACAGCCCCTGGGTGGGAGGAGTGGGCATGACTTACTGACCTCAATCCTCCAAGAAAGGCCAATGACTTTTGTAGAATGTAAAACAGTGATCTTGGGTCCCTGCTGAGAAGGAGAGAAAAAACAAACAATAAACTCAATACCCAGCTCAGGCCTGGATGCAGGAACAGCCCTGTTTGGAGCATCTCCTCTCTGTCCACTGAAACCAAGGGGCAGGAATAGCTCTACCAGAGTCAGAAAAGGTTATTGGCTTTGTGGGTGGACTGGACATATCTGCACCTGGCTCGGGACTGCCAAACACAGGCTGCCCAGGACAGCTGCCAGCCATAAGGGTCAGGGATGAGGTTAGCACAGAGGACAAGGGAGAGAAGAGTGAATGTGTCCTAGGGAAACACTGCATTTCAGCTTGGTCTCTCCCCACAGCAGGAGGGAAGATAATGTGTAACGCTGGATTGCTCTGGAATAAAATTATATGGACAAGAGCTTGTGTCAAGCCAGAAGAGCTGTGTCTGAGAAGAAGATAGGAACTGATTGTGTGAGAGAGGTGCAGGGGAGAAGCATGTGAGTGGCAGGGAACAGCTTGAGATGAAATGAAAAAAAGTGGAACAGCGTACAAGCAAGTGACATCAGATGTAATAAAAATCCAAATAAAAATCTTGGCAAGGACTAGAGAGCTGAGGCATGGCTGAGGGAAAAGAAGATATAAATATTAGAAATAAATTAAAAATGTCCAGGGCTGCAGAAACAGTGGAAGATAATACAAAAACATTAAATAAAGCAAGCACTAGGACTCATTTGCTAGGATAGATCAGTTCTATATTTATTTGAATAACACAAATACACGTCAGAGTTGCTTAAAAGGATTATATGGCCACAGCATAGTAAGTGCTGGCTGCAATAGCTGACAGTAAATAATTACAAGTGGAAGGGCTAGAGTTACTAATTATTGAAATTTCCTGACCCTGCTCATTATAAGATGCTCATTTTGGTTACTTATAACTCTAAGAAGGTATGACTGGGCTGTAATTTTTCATACCAGCTGTCTGCCCCAGGCTGAATGTGTCTGAAAGACAGCATTTCAAGACAGCTGGGACATTTCAAGACAACTGGGATGAGACTTGGGATCATGAAGAAGATGGAAGTCGGGACGGACAATAGGAGTATAAAAGCATCCCTTGTGTGCCTAAGGATGAAATCAAGATGACAAAAGCCCAGCTGGAGCAAAGACTTGAGGCAGGCTTTTAAGGGTAACAAAGAAGGAATCCTGCAGGTATGGTAGCTCCTAAAACAAATTCAAGGTAAATATGGATCTGCTAACAGAGAGAGGAGGCAGCCATGTTTGACACAGAAAGGGGTGAAGTGCTCAAGTACTTGAAAAATAGTTACAAAGAATGTGAAGTGCTCAAGTACTTGAAAAATAGTTACAAAGAATGCAGGACCCAAATCCCTCCCCAGTGTATCAAGGGGCAGTGCCGACAGACTGTACTATGGGGTGCTTGGGTTGGACCCAAGGTAAAAGGAGATGTGTACTGCATAGGAAAAGCTACCCAGAGGGGTTTTGAAGGTTTTGGGGGCTGAGACAGACAAAGCTGTGACTGAGTTGATGTGGCTTTGCTGATAGCCCCGCTGTGAATGGGGACTGGACTGCCTCCCAGCCGGCATCTCCTTGGTGCTCTGAAGCTGTGGTGGAAAGTGTTGCTGTGACTATGCTGGAAAAAGGTACGGTGACTTTTTATTTGAGAAGCTTTAGTGTCTCTGTATTTTAGCTTCAAAAGGCAAAAGAGGTCACGTTTTGGGTCAGGGGTAGAGGATGCAAAACACTGTCCACTAAAGCAGCCTTCACTTCTAAGTCTGTGATGACAACCCGAGGTTTTCCTCTTTGACTCTCACTCTGCTGTCAGGAAGCATGTGCCTTGGGCAAAATATCCCATCTTCCCTGGTGCTGCAGATGGTAAAAGAAGAAAACTATGTTTGGCTCTCAGCTTTTCTTCCGAGTGGCAGCAGTCAGCTGCATGTCTAAACTCTGGCAGGGTTTGCACGTATTTTTCCCCATTTGACATCTGAATGCTTCTGACATGCTTGGAGATCTGATAGGACGACAGTCTTGAAAAATACTGGAGGAAGCAACTAATTCTTTCTCTGGAGCAGGGATTAAGTTGTGCCTCATGCAGAAAAATAAAGGGGTAAACCAAAATAACTGCAAAGTAAAACCCAACAATTCTCTGTAGTAAATAAATGGAAGAGTCTTGTGGAAAAAAAAGACATCACACAATAAAACCTGTGCAATAAACAAAAACAACTGACAGAAGTCTTTTTTTCTCAGATTTCAATTGCCCATGTAGTGGCTGGTGCCCAGCAGTCAGGCTTAAGCAGGAAAGATCTCTGCAGCAGTCTTGCACACCAGGTTCTAATTTGCCCTGAAGCCAGGAGAATAGTATCTTGGTAAAAACAGCACTGGTGTATTTGTAGACCCCCTTTTAACCTAGCAGGCCCTTGGCATGTGAGAAATGGCAAACAGGCAATGTACCTGGATATCTTCTGTCTGTGGGGCACAAATGTTACTGATGTAGTTACAGGAATTCAGAGATGTGATTTCAATGTATTGTGTTAGAGACGGGGCTCAGCCAAACAAGCTGAAGATCTGAATCTTAGCATAGAGTAGAGGATATTCACTTGCTGCCTCCTGGAATGTCACTCTTGGCCAACCCACAGAAGGGAAAATCCTTACGCAGGTTTGAAGTCAGGAACCAGGGTAGAAGAAAGTGTGCAGTTCTTGGAGTTGAGAGAAATTGCCAGAGGAGCTTGTGGGGTCTGTGCAGTTCAGCAGATTTCTGTGACCTGGAAAAGGGGTTAGCTGTGAGCTGCCAGAATTTACTGATGGCATTAAATTGTTCAAATTAGTAAGAAGCAGGACCAGCTGTGAAGACATGTAGAAAGAAGAACCTTGTAATAGTGGGTGACTGAGCAAAAAAAAAAAATTGCATATGACATTCAGCATAAATGAATGTTCAGGGATGCATGTAAGAGTAAAACAGTTATGACTCTACATATAAAATGATAGCCCTGAGAAGAGCTGAGGGAGCAGGGAGATGTAATTCAGGAACTTGATTTGGGATTACATCAAACAGCTGAAAACACTGGTAGTGGTCAGTACTTAGTGATGGTTAAATAAAACTGACATATGAAATGTTAGGAGTTATTAACGTGTTGAGGAACAAAACAGAACATACTAGTTTTGGTAAAACAGCACTTTCTGCTCTGACTCTACTCGACTGGTTTCCTGGAGACCAGGTGATGAGTGTTCACAGCCTTTATGTCATTCCCTTGTCTGAGAGAGAGAATAGGGAGGGCTAATGAAGAAGGGGTTTCTTCTCCTAGTGTGTCATGTCAATTTTCCTTTGATATCAAGGACTTGTTCCTCTGTCAAAAGAAGCCAACTTTGCAATGTGTGGAGGAACAACAAGAGCCCTCCAATAACTGCTGTGGGGGGAACTCAACAGCCCCTACTCTAGTTCATCTCACCCCAAAGGTTGCATGAATGATCCTTCTGAAATGCAGTAAGAGCAATATAGGTGAAAACTGACATTCGGGTGAGATTATAGCTTGAGATTATCTTAAAAAAGTGGGAATCTTCAATAAGATGTAATAAGGAGTTCTTGGAAGAATAGAGTTGAATAGCATTAGTGGAAGGAATACTTGGAGATCATTTAATCTAACCACTTTCTAAAACCAGCATTAACCTCAGCATGAAAATAGATTGGTCAGGGCCTCTCTGTAATGCAGTGACTGTGTTGAGTAGTTCAGTGCTCAGCCATGGGCTAGTCCCAGTGCAATGAGTCCTGTGTGGATCACAGCCTCTTGGCCAGGCTAGTGGAGAAGTAATGAATTTTGCAAGGTCAGGATTTTTTTCTTGTGTCCACTTGCATTATCTGTTTTTTACTGGTGCTGTGATGTTGGCAGTTTCTGCAAGGTGTTGAGATAAAAGGACAATTAAGTTGCCAGCCTGGGCTGGGAGGGTTAATGGCAAATATGTGCTACAAACAGAGCACTTCAGGCATTTGAGCCTGTCCTAAGAGGGAAGTGATTGGAGAGAGAATTGATTGACTGACCCCCAAGTGCACCAGTCAGGGAAGGCTGAGGAAAATCGGTGGCTTTTCCAGTCCATGAGAGCTATTCCTTGCCCAGCTGTTGAGTGGCAGGAGGACACTGACTGATTGTGTGTTTTCTCTAGTGGCCCTGAGAGTGCCTTCCCCAACAGACACAACCTCTGGGCCTTGCTGTCTCCCAGAGAAGCTGCACAGTGTGTGGGCTTTAGGTGAAACTTCTTACTGGGTTGGACAAGCCGGCTCTTGCTCCCTATGGGTCATTTATTTTCAGCCTCCATTACTGCTGTGTTGACCACTGCTTCCAAGGTAGGTTTGTATTGGGAGTGAGGGTCAGCGTGTGTGGGGATTAGGGGTGGTGTTCAAAGACAGTAGACACGTGATTGTATTTTAAATACTTCTTTTGACTGCTTTCTGCATGGTTTGTTCAACAGGATGAAGAAGCACAAATGCAATCAAGCATGCTGGTTGTACACGTCCCTTCTCAGCCCCCTAGCTCAGCTTCCCAGACATGTTCCTGCAGCTTCTTGCTGGTGAGCTCGTGTGGCAAGTTTTAGGCTGTGGATGACCTGAGGCCAAGGGCTGTGGCAGGACAATGTCCCAGGAGCTGGGCACAGGGGGTAGCCAGCTGCCTGCTGTCCCCAGCTGTGTTCTCTGCCGTGGCCCCAACAAGGGCTCACGGGCTGGCTTTAATATGTGCAAGCTTTCTGCCACCTGCTCACAGAATGAAAAATTAATATGCTTATGCACTGACTAAATTATGCTGTACACTAATTCCTGAAGAAAATGTTGATAAGAGTGCTTTGAGAAAGGGTTTTTAATATCCATTCCAAGTGAGTAAAGGAATTCCAATTAGACCTTACATGTCATTTTCATTTCCCTTGTCATTGCTGTCTAATTCTGAAAAATGCTTCCATCTCTCCTGCTTTCATGTATCGTCTGCTTTTCTTATTTGTCCACCCATAATCCTGGTGGGTGACATGACAGCTATTTCCATGGCAAGAGCATTACAAATGCTAATAATATCTTTCACTGAAGTAGCACTTTTATCCCTGGTGGAGCTGTGTGAAATGAAGTTTTATATACATCATTTCATCACTTCATATGGTTTTCTAATCTTGCATTGTGCAGCTCCTGGTTAGCACATTTCATGTAACTTGCTGGAAAAAACCCCACAACACTCTTTTTTTCCTTTATGGTTTTGATCTTAAAAAAAAATCTCTTTGGCTTGGAAGTACGATTTATTTAGGTTTTGGATTGGAAACAAAGCTATTCAGCATTTAAAAATATTAAGAAAATGTACCTATGTGCTAAAATAGGCTTATTTTCGTTTGTGTAACCAAAAGTAAACCCCCATCCAACCCCTCTGAATTTCAGCTAGACAGCTTTGCATTTGATTACTTCTACCCCATGCATTTTTACTCCGAAAGGATTGAAAATCCATTTTCGTGCTGAAGATTTTATGTTCAATAATTGTTTTATCTGCCATTGAAACACAGCTACTTTTGCAAGGGGTGTGGCCAGTGCTGAGCACTGAGCTGCAACACTGCACAGTAGCTGCCGGGCTGCTGTGAAGGGAGCACAATGCCCAGGCATCAGGACAGAGAGGATTTGTGTAGGCTGAATGTTAATGACTCAAACTGCAGTTTTTCCAAGGCACTAGGCTCAACTTCTCTCAGGATGGAGGACAATGAACAAGAGATATTCCTCGCCAAGTGTCACGGTTTTAGTTCAGATGTGGAGGGAAGGTTGCTGCTGAACGCTAGCACTAGTTTTTTGGGTCTTTTTGCGGTATCTGAGATTTCTTTGTCCTTGCTAATTAAAAATATGTCTGTGAAATGAAGGAATAATGAAAAAATATGCAATTACTTCTTTGGGTGGTGGCTTAGGGCAAAAATGATATTTCCTAGAATTCTCTAATACTTCTGCTCAGTGACTGAATATGTATTGTTTAAATTGGATAACTACTGCTGCTGCTGAACTAGAATTCATTTGTTGAAACTCTCCTCTGCTACATTTATTCTCACACAGTACTGGGCTCTCCCTTGGCTGGTTTCTTATTTAATTGCTGTTGACCAGGAATAATTTCACAGAAGGCAAAAGACTGACACTGCAAAACAGTGCCAAAGAGGACTAAGTAATGCACAAGGACTAAAAGTCTCCTTGTGCATCACTTTATTAATATGCTTGAGAACTAAGAATATAATTTGAGTCAGTAAAATGTTCAGTGAGTCACTCCTTCATAGCCCCATCAACTTTCCAGAGGTGGCTGTGCAATTTGTATTTTGCCCCTGGAGAACCTGTGAGCTCAGTCATGTCCAAATCAGAAGTACTTATGTATTTAGTCCATATTTGAGTTCATTTTTATTAATCCAAGGTTAAGTATGGATTGCCCTTTTACTCTGTAGCATTACATCACTTAAAGGAAAACTTTTACTTGTCCTATATTTTGCAATGTCTAGCCCCAAGTACCCCATGAAGGGGCTATTTCACAAGCAGTAAGTACATGCTTTTTGTTAAGGCATGCACAAAAGACATCAACGAATGATGTTTTAAACCACTGAAATCTAAAGTGAATACTCTGTGAAGTTCTGGGGGAAATCCCAGCATGACCTGTCCACTGCTCTTGCTGGCCTTGGAGCCAGGCTTCAAAGGAAAACACATGTGCAATGGTTTAAAGGAAAAGGAATTACACAATATAGAGGGCATGGCACAATGTACTATGGCACTAGACAGCGTCCTTGGTCATGCAGAAGAACATTTTTGTAGAGGGGAAAAATGTAGCATTTTCAAATTTATATTGTGTTTGAAAGAGACCTGCAGACATTGTAGCTGTGTGAAAAAGCAAAGCAAATTTCTTTACATGTTCAACAGCAAGATTGCCTTCTTTTGAGGCTTTTGTGTAGATGTTGAATGCCCCCAAACGCAGAGAAGTTGTCCTATGAAGCCCTTAATCAGTATACTGAAAGTTATAGGTTTGAAGAACCTAATTATGATGTTAGAGATAGTTATTTCTGGTATTTTGAGATCCCTTATTTTGTGCTTAAAATGACCTACAATGCAAAAGTGCTACAAATGTAACTTCAGAGAACTTGTGGCTAATAACTAAACATGTAGTAGATAACATCCTTCATCTCAGGGATAAAAAAACTTCTGAAAAGTGATCATCAGAACTGTGATGTAAAACCCCAGAGCATTCTAGGATTCACCTAGATTTTTGGGAACTTCTTCCCTGCCCTTCACTGCTGCCCTGCTTGGAAAAGCTGATTCTGCCGTGAGGTGTGCACTAGGACCAACCCAAAAGAAAGCATGAGGCTCTGCTTTTGCACTGCTACTTCCATTTTCACTGCTATTGTAGAACTCTTTTTTGAACTTTTTTTTTTGTTTTTGTTTTAATAGCAGCTGTGTCTAGAATCAGCTTGATTGAGAATCTCTGCTCTGGAAAATGTGCCTTCAATTCTTCCTTTTTCCTCCTTACTTTCCTCAGAGGAAGTACCATCTATTGTCTACTGTAACTAGCTGTGCCAAAGCATCTCTCTGTTTCCAGTCTGGGATCCCTTCCCTACTGTTCCAGGGCAAATCTCACATTCTTAAGCAGCTCAGTTCAGTTGCCTAAACAACGGCCATCTAGTGCTGTGTAAGTGCCTTGCAGTATCAGCAGATGTGACACAGAGTCTGTGCACAGCCCATTCTCTACAGAGGAGTGTTGTAAACTTGGGTATCTTAGGGGGAGTGAGGAGAAATTGTGGATGCCCCATCCCTAAAAGTGTTCAAAGCCAGGTTGGTTGGGCCTCTGAGCAACCTGGTCTAGTGGAAGGTGTCCCTGCCCATGGTGGGGGGCTTGGAAATACATGATTTTTAAGGTCCCTTCCAACTCAAACCATTATATAATTCTACGATATTTAGACAGGAGAACTGGTCCCACCCTCTCCTGGTGGTGTCCATCTGTGCCAGTGTCGAAATGAGGACACGTCGATGGATGAATCTTGGCCTTCTAGCAGGATGCTTGCCTTGCAATTCCCATTGGCAAAGAGCCTCCACAGAGGAGGTGATGGGGCAGAAAGGTAGGATTAAAGTGTTTTAGGAAATAAGGACACTTCTGGGACAAGAGGGACCTGTGCAGGCTATGCCATGGTTAAAATGAGGTCAGGCTGTGCCTCTGAAAAGGCTGGGAGGGAAATAAACAGATTGGAATGAACAAGGAAATGAGGCTGCCTGTGGTCCCTCTTGGCCAGCAATGCTCAGTGACAGAGCGAGGGAAAAACATGCTTTTGCAGCAGTGCTTAGTGTTTAAAAATGAGGATAGGAGAATGAGCATTCCTGGGCTCAAATGGCAACCCTGATGGAGCAGTCATCCCAGGGACATGGTGGGAGGAGGAGGATCAGTGGGACATGGTGTTGCCAGGCTACCAATCTTGCAGGAAAAGAAGGCAGGACATATTGGTGGGGGAGTGACGTTGTATTTGAAGGTAAATATAAAGTGTAATGGCATAAAAATGTTCCAAGGAAAAGAGATACGCAGTGGAACCCCTAGTTAATGGTGGCACGGTGGGATTGTACTGAGAAGCCCCTGCTTAAGGACAGGGACTGCTCATCACAACAGGACTGGGCAGTGTGAGGTGAGAGGAGCTGTGGCTGCAAAACAGACAGCTAAGGGGGTAGTTGTGCAGTCCCTCTATAGACTGGATACATGCCTTGCCAGGGCAAGGTGTGGAGGTAAAAAATTTGGACGTGCAGCGTTCCCTGCTGTGTAGAATAACTTGCAGGAGAAGATGCTGATCTCTGTTTGGACCCAAGCAGTGCATGAGACCTACTTCAGGAGGTAGCTGTCTCAACATGATTAGATTTCAGCAAAAGCAAGCCAAGTGAATTCAGAACATGAATATTCAATTTCAAGACAGGGCGCTCTGTGGAAATGAGGCAATTTGTCAAAAAAGAAAATAAAACAACCTTGAAAACACTAGTCTAGGAAGTGAGAAAATTGAGGCTTCTAAAAATTACAGTATTACGAGTTGAGGTAAATTTTAAATTACAATTAGAAAGAAAACATAAATCCAGTAAAATCCCTTCAAGGCTTAATAAAGAAGTTGAGGCCATCACAAAGAGTGGATTGATATTAAAAAAATGGGAAAATTGCCCAAATGAAGAGAGTCCATAAATTATGACAAGTAAATAGGAAATTAGGAGGACAGAAAAAAACCCCTAAAACTTGAGGAGAGCCTTGTTAATAATGCTTGAGCTGCTAGTGACAAGTTCTTCAAATGCCTAAGAACTGGGAAGCCAGACAAGGGATGAGTGGGACCATTTGCTGGCAAAAGGTGAAAGATGCTCTCAGGGCATCATATCCAAGAACCTCACTGTATTTGCACATTTGTATTTGTATCTTTGCTGCTGAGGAGATTCCTATACCCAACGATTATTTTTCACAGCAGGAAGGTCACAGGACCCAGATCAGGTTTGGCTAAGCAGGTAAGTTAAATTCCTAGGAGTAGATGGCATCTACCCTGGACTTCTGAGGGATTTCCAAGGTGGAGATCCAAGGTGAAGTTGCTGCTCTTCTGCCAGTGTGGCACATTGTTACAAGTGCTTGCTGTGGCAGCAGACTGGTGGATCTCCCTTGTAATTCCTACCTATGACCCCTACCTATGGGGCTGGAGAGGATCAAGGGATGCACAGTGAACCTGATTGCCACCCTTGGCCAGTTAATGCTGGAAAAAAGAAGGTCACTGAAAATGTGGGTGAACAGAGCTGGCTTGGAAGGTCTCAGTCACTGCAGTGAGATCCTGCCTTGCTGCTCTGCTCACGTTTTGTACGCGCATCAAGGAACATGGATAAAGAAGTTCTAGTTGGCACACTGTAGCTTGGATCTTCCATGTTCAGAGTGCCAACCTAGATGGACCATTGCTCTAACCCAACAGGGTGCTTCTTGAGCTCTCAGACACAAGATTTAAACCCTTTGCAAACAGAATGAATTCTGTGATGCAGGGCACTGTGCAAAGCGAAGAGCTGCTGTGGGCTGCTGCTATGGCATGGCAGTCTTTCTCCTCTTGGAGTCTACCTGCTCATCATGCAGATGATAAAAGTTTATTCTTCCCTCCTCCAATTTTGTCTGGACACTGGACAAAGGAAAAACTAGATGTAATCCCTGAGAACTTATATCTACTTTCCCCAGACTGACAAATCACCACATGTAATTTGCTTGCTGTTAAGGATTGGCAGAGATGTCCCAGCAAAAATGAACTTACAGAACCCTTCAGAGCAGCATGTGTTGTTAATGGGGGTTTAATTACCCAGGCATTTGTTGAAGACAAACATGACAGAACACAGATGGTTCATCCAATTTTTAGTGTACTGGTGGAGAGTTGTGAGACCAGGTGGTAAAAGCAACTGGGAAGAAAAGTACTTAAAGATTTATTTCTTCCTAGAAGAAGAGTTGAAAAGTTTATGCTAGAGAGCAATTAATATGATGGTGATCATGAAATGACACAATCTCTGATCCTCTGGATGAGAAGAAGAGGTGACAGAACAGTCAGGGTCCTGGACAACAAGAAAATTACAAGTGTGATACCGATAATTAAAAAATGGGAAGCAGGTAAATTATTTTTAACCTGTCACTTCAGTTCTCTGATAAATTCTGAAACAAATAATTATGTAGTATTTTGTAGGCACCCTTGAGATAACAGAATAAATAGTATCCATTATGAATTTGTCAAGAACAAAGTGTTACACCTGTCTTTTTTTTTTTTTCTAAAATAGCAACTTATTGGCAGGTAAGAAAGAATCAGCAGGAGCTGGCATTTGACACTCTTCCACGTGTCCTTATAAGTAAACTACAGAAAAGTGGTCAGAATGAAATTGTTGAGGTGCAGAATCAAAATTTTACACAGTACCCATTTTCTTGGGTGATGTCAAAGGTATGTAGCCAAAGTGATAGGATGGATCAAGGGGGGATTTGAGTAGTATATATTTGTTGATACCCAAAATGCAGAGGACATTCCTCTGCCTGTTTTAAGCCGTGTGACCCCCCTGGACAGGGTGTATTTTGACCTCTATCCATGGAGNTTTTGGATCCCAAAGCATTTTGATAACTTGAAGGAATTGCTGGGAAATAAAGTGAGGCAGTTCAATAGGAACAAGTTCAAGGTACTACCCGTAGGTAGTTAATAAATGGAAGCAGTCGATATTCGCCCTGAGGCAGTCTGCCAGCATGTGCACCAGTCGATGGGGCCGTGTGATGGGAGGTGAGTGCCGAGGCAGCAGCCTGCCACAAGAGGATCTGGGGCTCACAGAGAAGCACAGGATGAGGTGGAGCAGCAGCTCCATGTACAGAAGGCCAATGTTGCAGCTGGTGGGGGAAGAAAGGTGAAAAACCAGGAATCAACCAGATAGCTGCTGTTGCTATTTCTGAATAGGCCAGGGCAGGAGCTTTGCACTTCATTTTGGGCAGTAAGAATGAAGAAAAATGAGGAGTGCCTGGAAGGATGAATGTGTAGAAACTGTGAGACTGATTAGAGGGCTAGCAGGCCTCAGCCACTGGGTGAAATAATGAAATTGGTTAATCTGAAGCAAGGGGTTGGAGGGGAACAAGAAAGCAGACCTTGAATATATGAAAGGCTCTTGAGAGGAGGAGGAGGAAAATAAAATATTTCCATAGTTATGGTAGCTGGGGCAAGGGGTAGTGGTTTTGACTCTATGGGATGTGAAGCAGAGATGATTCAAATAAGACATAGGAAAATCTTTCTAAAAACAAAGCACTGGAATAGATTCCAGAGTGGCAGTGTTGGTGATGCCTCATCACTACAAGTGGTTAGGGTGGGTTAGCCAAATCTGTCCTGGAAATATAGAAGTACAAGGTGATTCTGCTGTGGGACAAAATTATTCTGAGACTTCATTTTCTTCTTATCCTATGTTGTTCTGACTTCATATTTTTAAATTAAAAACCTTTTCTAAACTGCATTCCCTTCCTCTGTGCTCTATTTTGTGTTCTCTTTGATGTGATATGTTCTTTGAATAGTGCCGCTGATACTTTCCTGCTCATCTGTTTTACCCAATTCAAAATCTTAGGAATTGTTTGCGTGAAATTATTTTTATTCCTAGTCTGCAATAACAACCTGATACTTGACACAATAATCACTGAGGAGCACGATTGTTTCCATGAAAATCTCAGCAAATAGTTAAGGAATTAGAAATTTTCAGTGTTTGTTTTGTAAGTACCCCTTGGCTTTTTTGGGGATTCTACCCTTTAAATATCTTATTCTTCATCTCTTCTACCTACACCTGCTGTATTCTGTTCTCCAATGCCAGTAAGTTTATTAGGAAGGCATCTCTTGTTCTCTGTACTTGCACAGCCCTGTTCTCTCTTTAAGCACACTGCTTCCCTTGGTATTGCCTGGGCTAAGTAGGAACCCCATGTAATTACTTAGTCAATTTGAAGAGCGCTTTACGTTGTTGGTAACTGGGACTAATTTAAGTGTTTGCTGTGTGTCTGTCTGAGCAGAAGGAGTTAAACAAGTAAAAGGCTGCTGTCTGGTCTCCTGTGTGCATTGTTTTACTCCCATGGCAATTTTTTACCTTTGTTGACAAGCATGGGCCCACCCATTCTTTCTGTCTCTTTTATTAGGAGAAGACAGAGCAGTGAGTCAACATGTTTCTGCCCTCGGCTGGGAAGTATTGAACTTTCCACAAGGCTTCATGTTGTGAGATAGCGTGGTGAAGCATCTATTCTTGTCACCACGACCCGGAAGTTATTTTGTGGAAAAATTGCTTCCAAATATGTTCAGCCATTTAGTTCTGCTTCTGAAAAAACCCCCACCTTTTCATCTGTGAGGCACAGGGAACCTGTGTTGGAGCCACCTGTTTTAAGTAGACTCTCAAAAAGCCATAGGGGGGTGTCTCACCACTCAGATGGGGTGTTTCCAATTAAAGGATGAAACAGGAATGGGACTTCTGCGAGCAGGAAGCACAGGCAGTCTGTACCCCACAGCAGTCAGAAAACCACATCTGTGCCTCAGCCACCCCAGCTACATGCCTGGATGGGTTGTGACGTGTTGCAGAGTATGGATGAGAAGATCTGAGGTGCTGGTCACCTCAGCAGCCTTGGGGATGGCCGGCTGCAGCTGCACCTCTGTGCTGATGAAGGCTATAGAAGACAAAACAAGCTTGCAGAAGGGCAAATTAAAAGATTATAGTCTTCAAATATTTGCTTTTCCCTTCTGTCAGGGTTTCTCAGTTCTGGAAGTGAATGGGATATCCCTGTGAGATTTGGCTTGTTTGCAAGAGGATGTGAGTGTCGTGCTCTGTGCAGCATCCTGCACAGGGGCAGCAGCTCAGGGGAGGATGAGAAGACAGCTGGGCAGAGAATAGCCAGAAACAATTTTTGAACTGCTGAAGGCCATGAAAAATCTTGTCTCTGCCCTGAATGTTAAATTCACCAGAAAGTTGCCTGATCACCAGTAATTCCCTGCAGGGCCATTTCAGGCCGCCTTTGCCCTTGGGTTTGGAGTGGCTGGTCAGACTGGCCACTGTTGCCCCAGTAAGGCAGCTTTTCATGAAGGTGCACATGGGCTGGGAAGGGGTTTAATTCTCTGCTCGGTCCATTTGTTGCACAGCTACACTGAAGGCAGGCCCACATGAGATTCAGCAGAGTGACTTTGACTGGAGGAAGGGCTCTGCTGTAGATGTATGGGTGCATCTGTTTAGTCTTCACGCTGCAGTGGTAATGTTCATCAGGGGTGTGACCCGCTCGGCAGATGCTGTTGTTTTGGACTAAGCATTAACATTGATGCCTTATTTATTGCTAGGTACGATCAATGATTTCAGTAATAAAGGAGGAATCAGTGCTTATCTATTAAGATTCCTCAGTAGAGCAAAGTATGACAGACAGATAATAGACCTTGATGGGTAGTGACCTTTAGTTTCCTTAATAAATGCAAATCAATCGTATTCCTTATCCAAAGGCAAACTGAACAGATAGCTACCAAAGGAAAGGACTCTTATCCTTGCACCCCAAGGTGTGCTTAAAACAGGTTGTACAAAGAGCACAAGCACCCAGGTTGCTCCTAGTGGGACCAGGGAATCGTGGTGTGGGGCCAGGATGGAGTGAGCATGTTGATTGTCAGCAAGATGGGAGCACAGAAGCCAAATTGGTGTGAACTCCTATAGAGAGAAGGAGATTTTTGATCACCTGTTTTCCATGAGTCAGCTCTTCTGACTGTTTCTGTTTTGGGGGGTGAGGTGGCAGTCAGAGGCAGCAGAAATTAAATTACAGCAACCTGGGATAGCAAAGTAGAATTTGACGTGAATTCTAAGGCTGAGATTCTTATAGAGATCACAGCTGGCATCAAAATGTCTGAGCTTGGGGAAATGAAAATTATTTATGTTGCTCAGTTCTCTGCAACAGGGAGTTTAGTTCCTTACATTCTAAAAATAGGCAAGACCTCCCCCCCACTCTGAACAGCATCATTTCAACATAAAATATTTCCCTCTACACAACCCTATTTCTCAATGGAAGGGTCTTCTGTGGATGCTATTTTAACTTTACCATACAAGAGATATGTCAAAGCATTCCCCCCTCAAATATTAATTATTAAATATTATTTAAATTGACTTGAGAAACAGTTCTGTCAGCTCTTTAGCACTGAAGTCTCCTGTTTCTATTTTTTTTTTTTTTCCTGAGAGGGAAAATACCCGAGGTCATTCATGTGTTATAACAACATGCTCATTCAATGATTTCAGACAAGCAAGTGCCTCCATTCTGGGGTTTTGCTTTGATTAGCACCCATTACAATGCTTCTGTGAATGAATGCATTATATCTTCTTTTAGTCCTCAAGAATCTCATGCTGCTCAGACAGTGCTGTAGGAAAGAAATGGACCTCTTCTTTCAGTGTGTGCATTGAACTATACAGCAGTGTTTTACAGCATGCCTTAGAAAAAGCAAGAAGTCAGGAGACTTTGTGAATTGCACTCATAAAACCACTGGACTGGCACTTTTTGATGCTCTCTTCTGGGTGACCCATTGCAATTCCAGGCATACTGCCTCCTGCTAAGAATGCCATCCTGTGTGATTTAACCAGATCTGCTCCCATGCAAGGCCTGCCTCTGCCTATGTGAGAAGGGAACCAGGCGCAAGTGTTCGGATTTCACTATAGAGAGAGCAAGGGGCTGGTGCAGGTTATGGCACTCAGCCCATTCTGTAAGAGTGCAGAGCAGCAAACCACTGCTGGGATCCAGGAGGGATGGGGAGAGGGGGTGTGTGTGCATGCAGGTGGATATGTAGGAAACAAGGACAGACAGTGGTTTTGTAGGAGGACTGATGCATATCCAGAACTTGCTGTATGTTGACCTTGGGATGAACTGAAGGCTTCCCCTTCAGAAGAGATAGCACAGTGAGATACAGGAACAGGATATACATTCTGTCCATATTTCGCCACATTCAGACACATGAATGGGTGAGGTGTGCTCAAACCTCTGCAGCAACTTCTGCCAGCTTAGTCCACAAGAAATGATATGGTGCTTGTATCATTTGTAAGTACGTACCTACCTTGTAAGTAGCTTTTACCTTTTCCTGTTTAAGTTCCTTTATCTTACTTGTTTCTGTATTAAACGTGGTGCTTCATTTTCTAACCATGTTGGAAAATGTTCAGTGTGCTGTTTAGTGCTTTTTTTTTTAGCACAAGAACACTGCTTTAGATTTAAATATCTGCACTGAAGTAATGTGAGCTATATATTGAGTCAATGACTGCTAAATAAATGAGGCTGTAGTTCCCTCCACAGTAAGTGTGAGTTATTCCAGATTTTGCAAGACCATCTGTATTCCAGACTTCTAGCTGAACTTAGTGCAGAATACGCTTGATAGACAATAGTGTTATTAGATAAATTGTTAGCAATAGGCTGTCAGCTTAATTATGGTAGCTGGCTGCTCTTAGAAAACCAGTGAGTTGTTTTGGATAGAAGTGTCTGTGTGATAACCTTCTCCAACTTCTTGTGATTCTTGAAGTCGGTACAGCAAGGCAGGAAAATGCCTGCGGCAAAGCCCTGCTCAGATGCCTTATTTATAGGTCCCTATTAGCATTTTCTGTTTTAACACATGGAACAACCATTGACTGAATCACAGGATGACCTCCACAGCTACTGAGCCACAGAGTTCTCTGACAGGGCACTTGGAGATTCTCTGCTATTCAGTTGGCTTGGCTGTTAGGTTTTTATTTCCTTTTTATCAGCCAATTTGTATCAGATGCCCTGTGTGTTAACATGAGAGTGAAACGGTCAGGAAGCAAGACTTGCATTAAGCATCCTGGAGATGTCTCATGCTCTCTGTTGATGCTTGAGAAATATATTGTTTCAAAAGTGAGCATGTGGCTTTTTTCATGGACCTGTGCCCTGGGATTCACTCGCTCCTACATTGCAACCAGTCAAATCCTGTCTGCTTCTGTACAGTCTTTTTGTTTGCTTGCTTCAAGGACCTGAGATGGAGATTAGCTTTCTGGTAGGAATAACTAGGCTCTGCAGTGAAGGCCATCACCAACACTGTGTTTTGCAATAGGACTGGTAGTAGAAGCGTATTACACAAGTGTCTTTTATTCTAAACCAATAATTATATGTCTACTTTTAAATGATCCTTGCATAACGTCATCTATTGTGTTTCAAGACTAGGGCTAGGGCAATATCCAGAAGCCCCAAAACCTGACTGAAACAGGGTGCTGCACCTTGGGGAGTGGGAATGAAACTGGAGGCTCCTTCAGGCAAAGTTCCACCAGGTGTGCCCAGGAAGTGACCTTGTGCCAGCTTCTTGGCTGGCTATGCAGCTACGTGACCAGGCTTTTTCCCCTGCTAAATTCTCCTGACAAACTTATATTCAGCGGTAGTGGGCTATGCTGTCTCTCCCAAACAGTGCTAAATGAAACCTCTCTGTCTCCTCTTCATCTCGTTTGCCCATTTGTGTGAAAACATCAGGTTCCTCTGGCGTTAGATTTCTACCTCCTTCACTAATGTTAGTTACCATGGGGACTGCTAATAGGAGAAAAATCAGTGATTTACCCAAGTAAAAGATGAAAACATTTCAATGTTATGTTTATGTTATGCACTGAATAGCTAGGTTCCTGAAGAATGGATATATGAGTGATGATTGTTGTATGAACAGCCTGTAAATGCTAAGTAAGGAGGTTGTTGTTCTTGCCTTCAATATACCTGGCACCACAAAAGAGTGTTCTAGTACTTTTGCTTCCATATACTCTGTGCCATATAGTACAGGGATTTCTCTATGAAGTCATATTTTTCCTCAGTTTCAAAATACTCGTAAAATGCATATATATCAGTTAGCTGTGACTGGCATTTTTAGGACAATGAACAAATTCTATGAAGTTTCAAAGAGAAAGAATACTCAGATCTTAACCAATGACTTGATTTGACCCGAGGTGAGGCAAGACACAGATTCCCAATGACTCCCTTGAATGTGGTGTCAAGTGCTTTTATGTGTAGGCTGCTTGCTGAATGGCACCAGGCAACTGTTCAGAAATCTGAAATGACTTTTTGTTTTTTGTTAAGTAGAAGTTGTAGATGACTGAAAGAGATTTCAAGTGTGAAATTTCCACTTTTCATTAGTACGTAAGGTTTTCCTCCTTGGTGGTGGCTTTCCTATAGGGGACAAATTAGACAGAGAGAAGAAACTGCTAGGAAAATTTTCAGAGCAGCCCAGCACCAAAGATTTGGTATTTGGCTGGGGCTGCTGGTAACTCTGCTATAGAATGTGGCTTCCAGGTAGCCACTGGCTGGGTCATCCTGTGTGATGTGCTGAAGAGGAATGGATGCAGCTCTGTATCTTGCCTCTGCAGACCTGTGCCACACTGCCATGAGGCAAGGTGAGGCCCACCCTCTGTCTTTGGTGCCAAGTTTATCCAGGCACTGATTCTGGGTATGAGACATGTTTGGTGCATGCTGAGGGAGTTGAGGAGGAAAAGGGCATTGAAGTATTCGGGTTCAACCTTCAGCTTGCCCTTGGGAGGCCCTAGGTGTGGGTTTCTGATCCCAATTCAGCAAATGGTACTTATAAGGTTAAAAAATCCCTATGTCCCCCTCTCCCCCCCCCTCAAAATACACACACACACACAGAAAAAAGGGTGCAGTGGAGGAATTTGTACTAAAAGCTTTTTGTTTATACACCCCATACAATACCTATATCAAAAAATGTGATTTAGAGCTCTGCTCTTTTCCAGCAAAGCAGAAAATGTATGTATGCATTACCTGCTCAGCCCTGTTTCAGTTCTATATAGAATTTGTTCCAGCTGACCTTTCCCAAGTTGGCATTTATGTTTTGAGGGATTCTCCTTGAATCCCTCACCCATATCCTGCCTCCTTCTGTCACTAACATCACAGGGAGATGGCTAAGCCAGCATGGAGTGCTTTTTTCCCCCTCAGACTAAGGCAGAAGTAAAAGTTGGAAGTTGTGTTAAATGCTGTCACCCAGATTGAAATTAGTGAAGACAAGGCCCCCCCATGCCAGACAGTGTGGGGAATGATGACTGAGTGATGAAGGGCAGGGTTTCCAGGTGGAACCCCCTGTTCTTGATCTGCCTGCTTTTTCAGGGTGCTTGCAGCTGGGGCTGCAGCGTTACTGCTGTGGACGTGTTCACTGACTCAGGATGTGTGCACTGATGCACTCCTCAGTTATTCCGTGGGGTTCCACCTAAGGCCTCTCAGATCCCCTTGCCCAATCCTTCAGTGAATGCTTCCAACTATAGTTCAGCCCAGAGAACCGGCACATCCAAAGAAAGTCATCCCAAAGCTCTAAAATATTTCGTTTGCCCCTTTTTATAGCAGGAGGAGAAAATATGCTCTTGTGTGGGGTTTTTCCAGTGTGGGTGGTGATGGAACATATCCTGAGCCAAGAGCACTTTTACAACCCCAGCTCTGCCCAATGAAGCTACTTGGAATGGCTGTTTCAAAAGAACTTTGAGAAATGTTCATGGTTTTTTGTTTTTGTTTGTTTTCTTTTTCTAATTGCATCTACTGTAGAGAACCTTCCCGTTGCCTGCCTCTGTTATTGATATAAATCTCTGTTAAGGTTTTCTAAATGTACAGTCTTTCACTTTCTATATAGTAAGAATTAATTCTGATTGAATACTTTGCTTCACTGAACTGCAGATAAGATGAATGGGAAGCTGCTGGCTAAGAAAAGGCTCTCACAATGTGTTTTAGACCTCTGTGTCCCTGAGCACTTGATCTATTGATGGGTTTTGTAATGCTGTTATCCTGCTGATCTAGTTGCAGGATTTTACCTCACGCTGCAGAGAGCCTGCGGAAGAAAAAAAGGAGGAAGAAGTAGTGGTGACCCAGTTTTTCTAACGTGTGTGCGCACAGAATGTTCTGGATGCCCTACAAGTCATTTTTGGTGGACAGTTTTCTTTTTGCCAGAGTCACACTCAGAGTTTGTTTCTCCTGCTGGTGTTCTTGAGGAAAAAAGAAGCAGGACAGAGTGGATGGTACACTCTGTGTTTGCAGCATATCCTGTAAAGTTGGGGTTTTTTTAAATATCCAGACTTGTGGTCCTTCACACTACCGTGTAGTGGGTGAAACTGGGGGTTTAGGGCTGCTTTTAGGAATGTCCTCAGATGTGTCTCTTGAGTCTTAAAGCGCCTTGGTGTGAGCTGTGCAGAGTGAGGGAGAGAATTAGTTTTAACTGTACTTTTTAAAAAAATGTGGTGGCTAACCCTCAAAATCCTAATGCTGAAATTGCATTTATCTTCTTCCAAATGCTTTCTCAAACTATAAACTTAATATTCGCTTGGAGGGAAACCAGAGATATTTTTAACTGGAAGAGACTAGGCTGCAGGGAAGGGGCGTTTAGCCCAGGACCACGAGCATTTAGTGCTGCTTCTTGGCTCCAGCCTCCCTGAAGGGAATGAAAGGCAACTTTATTTGCTTTGTCCTCGTACCATTGCAGCAACACAGTGCCAGTGACAGCCTCATTACCTCCTGGAGTTCTCCCAGCCTAAATATTTCTTTAAAACAGATACCTACAGGGCCAGATTCCAAGTTGCATACCACTTCTTATTAGATATGCACCCATATGGATCACTTACATTTCAGGCATTCTCATTATACATTATTCTTGACTAAGCAACTGACACAAAATCAAAAATACTAATTACTAGCATGATATCCAAAATCCGTACAAATAATGAACATTTTGGTCTTATGAGAAATCTGGTCTCATTTCATAGGCAGGGGCTATACTGATTTGGAACCCACTGCGCAACGTGTGTGGAAAGTTACGTATGACTGGCACAAAGTAAGGTCCTGTTCAGGCTCACAGCAATTGCCATTTATACCAGTGAGGACAAAGTTGCAGGGCTGAGGCGTATCTTTCAGTGTCTGTTGAAATTACTGTTACTTTTTCTGTCAGATATAAATTGCAGTTGATACCTACCTCTATGCCTTCAACAAGTTTTCACAGCTGGCATGTAAATACCCATATATCAATCCTTCCTGCTAACTGGCTGGTTGCCAAAGTACCTGAATACAGTCACGGCCCTGTCTGAATTTGGACACACATCTTGCATCCTCTGAGATGCTAAGTAAGGCACGAGCAGTTGCAAGAGTCAAACTAGTGTTTATCCACACTCTTGAAAATAGTTCTTGGAGTTATTAAAAATTTCCCAGCACTCTGCTTGTGGGTTTCCTGTAGGACTTCTTCCAGGGGGCAGAAGACCTCTACACAGTAATTCTGAATTAGTGCTATGAGAGACTTGTATCTTCACAAATGTTTTAGAGCAGGAGCACTGCATTGGTTGCAAAGCTGCATATCATTGTTTTTTGGTTTTGTTTTCTTTTTGTTATTTTTTTTCTTTTTTTTTTTTTTTTTAATTGCCTCAATAAATTGATGCGATCTGGTGTTAAGGTAGATGGCCAACAAGAGAGACCTATCAGGGTCATTGGCTTGCCTGGCCTTCCCTGCAGCAGCAGTGGCCTGAAACATCCAGCTTTGGTGGGTCAGGACATTGGGGGAATTATATGAACTGCCTGGCTGGTCTCTGTGCTCCTTAGACAGAAGTACTTGCAACTAAAATCAGAGGATGAGGATCACTGGGATAAGTCTCTGTCATAGGCATGACCTTTACCTGCAGTAGCTGCCCTTTTTCCAGAGACTATGGTACAGATGTACTGTACCACAAAACCAGATGTGTTTGAATATGTTTCAAAGTTGATGCTTGCCAATATAGATGGTTCTTTCTGATCTAGACATCAGCCTTTGAAATTAAAAAGAGAGCTGAATGAGCTTTTCTTGTAAATGGGACGTTTTTTACCTCTCTTCCACAGGGCTTCCCTAGTTTCTAATTAAACACCGGTTAAACTAAAGCAAGAAAATGTCTCTTTTCTTTGTGGCTATTTATTGTGATTACCTATTTTCAAGCAACTTGAAATAGATGAAAATTACTGAGACTGCATAAAGGCATTTTGCTCTTTTGTGAAATTTCATGGAATTTGGCCTGTGGGTTTAAGAAATTCGTAACATGCGCATACACATACTGGGATTGCACTGGCTGTATCTCCACAAAAAAATTAGGCTAAGAAGGTCAAGCTGTGTTTAGCCCCGAGGTCAAATATCACACATTGGAAAATGTGCCTCTGTTCCTGGTTTACTTCTAAATGAAAAATATTATTAGTTTCTAACTTCTAACAATTCCTAGCACTGCAGTGTTTCCCTGCTTTATTTAAGGTTTTCTGCAATTAGAAAAAATGAATAATGCAAAAATGGATTTGCAAATTAATAGGTTGAATTTGTGGTGCTAAAAATGAGGCTGCATTATGAATTATTCATGTCTACCTGAATGAGCACTATCTTTTCTTAAAACATTTGTGAGGTCCAGAAGATTCAGTCTCTTTCTTCACGAAAATAGTCTTGTTTGGTAGCCAAAAATAGCAGCATCACAATCACATGAGAATAATAAAAAAATCCCAGATGAAATAGGTTTTATGAGTCATAATCATTAAATATGTAGAAACACAATGATCTGTTTTAAATACAGACTAAATTTGAAAGAAAAAATAGTCTAAATATTATACAAATCGATGTGGATGTTAGTGTTTGTAGAAAGGAAAGGTTGTTAGAGGGTGGCATGATTTATTTGTTCAGAAACTTGTGTTAGAAGATGTTTAAAAAGGCTCAGCATATTTTATAAAAGGGCAGAAAGCATATTTCAGCACAACTAGCTGAATGAAATTGCCAGGTTTGGGATTCAAGTGCCCTGAGGACATCTGCTCAGCACTCAGCTTCTGCAGCTCTTCACATTGTTGTCTTTGGCTGGAGGCTCCAGAACCACAGGAAGACCTGACAGAGGTGACATACTGAGTCCTGACTTCCGTCCTTCAGGTCTGAAAGGGAAAATATTTAGCACTACAAGAATGTGACATGTGAATGTAAGGTGTACTGACAGACCATCTTTATGTTTGTATTTAGCAGGAAGATCCTGTTAATTAGTCACCAGGCACATCCAGAGGTCCCTGCCTGAGGTGTTCCCCTCTAGTTAGTGCTCTCTTTCAGGGCTCCAGACCTGAGTGATATGGTGATGCAATCTCTGTGAACTCATGGAGGAGGCAAAAGGCCTAGAGCTTTCTCTTGTTCTCTTTTGCATATGTGTGGAGGACTCCTGAGTTTACTTGTAGAGAGGAAAGTGGGCTCAAACCCTAATGCTTTCCAAATAACCATTTAGGTTTCTCCTATTTAAAGCCAGATCAGTCTTACAGCCCTTTGGGTAGGCTCTGTGGATGCTGGGCTTGTTCAAACCAGCTTTCTGAGAAGTGAAAATCCCAAATATACTATGAGTTTTCTTTCCAGTAAGTGTCTCCAGCTTCTCTTCCTCTGTAACCCCTTCCTTTGGGGCAGAGTGACTCAGTACTGCTAGTGGTAATGAGCAGACCTTTTGGATTGATGAGCACTTCACACTGATTCTGTGATGCTGGGGTAAAGAGAACAGACAATTCCCGGGGTGCAGGCTAAAAATGTGCTTCACTCAAACCTCTTTCTTCATACTGATAAAGGGAAAGGAAAAAATGGGTGTGAGGTTAAATACTATTCCTCTTTCAGGTTCTAGCTTTTAGATACATCTTTTTCATTAATAAATACCACTCTGTTTCAGCAGTTATCTATGCAGTTAGAGCACACCAGGCTTTTGTCAGTGCCGGAGTCCCAGTTTGCCAGGTGCTGGGCAGTGAATGCCAAATCATTTAGAGCCTAGTGAAGCCAAGACACTATGAATGGACAGAGCAAACTGCTGAAAAGAAAGGAGAAACGTGAATGGAAAAAGTAGCTGTGGGAACAGATGTACATTTGCAGGCCAGAAGCAAAAGTAATTAAGAGGCTTTGAATGATTTGTAGTACTTGCACACAAACATCACCTCTCTAACTTGCTTTACACACTTTCTCCCTAGATGTCAGCATGTGGCACATCAGATGGACACTCAAGTAGAATTTTGTATAAAAGGAATTAGAGGAAAATAAATATTCTATTTGTTACATCTGGGAGACTCTTTACATCTGTTTTCGCAAACACTTATTAACAGGAGGTTTTCCAAGTGGGGAGAATTTGGTTGATGACAAGATATTGCTCTGTCAACATCATAGGATTTCAAGAACAGCTGCTGGTTGTATTTGAAGCTAGAAGTGGGGGAGAGGAGCAGTGTTAGCTCTGGACTGGTAACTGCTGAGAAAAGCAATAATTTCTAAATCACTCTTTTTCTAAAATGTGATGGCTTTGCATAAGAGACACTAACTCTGAGACGTCTTGGTGCCTTTTTTCCCCTTTGTAATACTAACCCATTTATGAGACAGTGGCTATGGATTCCTTTTCTCTCTCCTCTCTCTCTCGTGATGTTTGTCAGTGCTTTTACAGCCTTTGGCAGCTTCCCAGCCAGAGCAGGTTCCCTGCCAACAGACTCCCCTCATGGCAGCTCGTTTTATAAAGGGCTGACTGCTTTGATGGATGATAAGGCTAAGGAGAATGAAGGAACAAGGGAATTTTTTTATTTTTAAGGAAAAAGTCCCTCTCACTTGCATCTGAAAGACACATTGTAAATAGAGTAAGTCCAAACCTTGCACGCTTTTGTCAAAAGGGAACCCATCAGGGGTGAAAGCTGTTCCTGTGGTGCTTACTGTGTGATACTGGATATGGGAGGTGGAAACATTAAGGAAGGAAAGGTTAGGAAATAAAGGAGAGCAAATTAGAATCCTAGGCTATGAGAGAAAAACACAGTGAGTGGAAAGAAGGGAAGAATAATCAGTCAAGAGAGAAAACTGGAACAAAGAAGGAAAGAAGTTGGAAAGCAGAAGTAGAAACAAAAGTGGCCTGTAAGCAAAGAGAAGCTGAAGAGAAGTGCTGGAGGAAAGCAAGGTTGGTATATATGCAGCCATATATGCACACATGGTAGAGGAATAAGGAAGAGCTGAAGCCAGGATGAAAAATAAATCATTAGAAAAGATAAAAAAATCTTTTTGCTGACCTACCTTCTCATCAGTCCAGCTGATAGCTCTCATTGTTGAATTTAATATTTATGTTTAGTTCTGCGGGTATCTGATTGAGCCTCAAAGGCCTTGATTATATCCATCTTGTGGAGATTTGCCTCAGTGCTCATAATTATTGCAGACACAGAAGGAAATACATGTTTTGAATCAGCCCAATGTTTCCTTCATTTTGTGTGTCCCAGCTGGACTCTGATGTTGGCAACTATTTCAGCTTTGCCCACCTTACCTTATCTTACCTTAACCCTTCTGCTGTTTATCAGCTATTCACATCTTAAGAACCTCTAGTGCAATGTGAACATCTCCTGTGGATTATGTTTCACATCCTCTGGCTGTAGAGGGTAGAAACATAAAATGACGTGTTCCCTCAGTGTCCATATGATCTTTCCACAGCATCAATATGTCACTTCATTTCCTTGCTTATCCCGACAAAACCTCTCCTATGAGTGCAATTACTCAGGAGCATGTAAATTGTAACTTAAGGGAGAGACCTCCACAGATGTCTTGGAGGCAGCAAACCTGTCCTATATGCCTGTATGCTTGGGTAAAGCTCTCTTGGGTTTCAGTCCAGACTGGATCATTACAAACACTGCATTTACAATTGCCTTTTCCAGAGGAAATGTGTAGCATATTAATGGTTAGTTTGTTAAGACATTTTTCCCCTCTTTTTTTTTTTTTTCTTTCCCCCCAGCTGCAGCAGGCATCTCCAGCAGACCAGGGCCCATGGCCATTCCTGCTGGCCACAGGCAGGCAGCTATCATTAATTTAAGGTAACTCTTAAGTGTCTAATAATAGGGTAATTCTGCCTTTTGAACACCTTTCTTATTTACTTTTTTTGTAGCTCTTGGGGCATTCCCATCCCATTCACTTTTACTGCAATAGCACAGACAAGTGCTCTCTGAAAATGATGCATCAAGTCTTCTCTCTTTTTCAGTAAATTTTCTGTCTTTCTTGGATACCACTTGTTGTGTTCTCTGTTTCCACACCAAGTCAGTGGTGCTGCCTATCTTCCTGCTGCAGGCTGTGCTGTGGAGGTCAGCACAGGCTCCGTTGCCTGCCTGCGGCCAACAGGAATTGCCGTGGGCCCAGGTCTGCTGGAGATGCCTGCGGCACAAGAAGGGAGCAATTCCAGCAGAGAGGGATTGAACTGGGTTGAGCCAAGCTGTGCCTTTAAAGCACAGTGATGTTCTGAGTACTTGTGGTGAATCTGGAAAAAGGTCCCATTTTTGTTTGGGTTTGGTTTTTTATCTGCTTGGTTACTGGTTGTACTTAATGCTACCATGATTAGATAATGTGTTTATGCCTCAGCCTGGTTTGACCCTTGTTACCCCTACCTTCAAGGCTCTGTCCTTGCTTCTGTCTTTGATCCAGCCTAGTTTACAAACTAGGCTGTTTTACAAACTAGTTTACAAACCAGTTTCCTTAGGATATAGACAGAACTTTTGAGGTTTAAGAGGCAGTTATCTGCTTAGTCACAACTGAGGTTCTATGTGACATAAGCACTTACCTGGACTCTGGATTTTCAAAACCAGCCCTTGGATTCCAGTGAAGGTGGCAGGTGCTCTTCATTTCATGCTGAAATGTAGGCATTCCAGCCTAATTTCTGAGTTGCAAATGCAAGCAGATCCTTTCCATCACTGCTTGGGTGCTGGAAGAATCATGTCTTCTGGGATTATGCAGACTTCAGTTACAACGGGTTTGATGTGAGCATCTAATCTGACTTCCTACACTTCAGGCTTACTCCTATAGAGTAAGCCTGAAGGTCATGAAAATAATAAAAAGGAGTTAAAAAAATATAAGAGTAAAAGTGAAATAAATGAGTTAAGAAAATTCTAAAAGTGAAATTCAGTGCCTTCTGCCTGTGCTTATTTTGTGGATCTTTGCTTCCTCTATCAATCAAAAAGAGATTAAACTTCCTCACTTGCATAATACTTGGTTAAACATTATACAGACCATTGGCTCCAGATAAATGTGTCCCCAATTACATGGGACTTCTACTAATAGACTTGAGCTAAGTAGTAGTCATTAGAGTAAATCAAATACCCCCGTAAAGTGGCCTCAGCTGAAGTTAGGTGCAGTGCAATCATGGCCCTCAGGGCACATGGCTTGATTGCTTACAGCCTTGCATGTTTCTTTCTATAAGTGCCATTTTCTAAATGAAAAATGTCTTCTTTCTCTTTTTTTCTTTTTTTTTTCCTGTGGATCCTTTCAATTCATAATAGAGAACCTCAAGTACTTTTTGAAGCCTCCTTGAGGGAATTCTATTTTTACTGGGATTTTAAAAGGGAAATAAATGGGAAAACAGGGAGAATTACCTTGTTTCATCTTGCTCACCAAAATCTCACCTTGTTTGAACTCAGCAGTCAGAGTATACTCAAACATCACAGAGGCAGAAAATGTTCAAGTTTGTGGAATAATAGCCTTAAAAAATTCACAGAGTGCTAAATATTGGATGAATAGCTGAATGAAAATTCCAGAGCTAGAATGTGGAAAGATTAGTCAAACTTCCCAAAGGAAATGTAGCTTGAGCAGCTACACTGTCTTTCTAAGCTGCCTATCCCTCCTCCCCCAGGTGCAATTTTTGAACCCACCAGTCTCTTGAGCAGATCTGATGGAAGCATGGGGTTTCAAAAGACGTGGAGTTGTTCCAAGTCCTGTGGAGGTGTTTAGTCACAGGGGAGGAACAAAGAGGCTCTGCAGGAGGATAGAAGCTCCTCCACGCAGCACATGGGGCTCAAACCCCTTGCAGCAGGTGCTGCCCTCAGTTTAGCAGCCAGCAGGGAGCAGGACAGG
Source organism: Aleadryas rufinucha (assembly GCA_013397815.1). NCBI lineage: Eukaryota > Metazoa > Chordata > Aves > Passeriformes > Aleadryas > Aleadryas rufinucha. The sequence continues at coordinate 91,962 of VZTH01010339.1, forward strand.
GTGGGGGGATGTGGAGAGAGCCAGGTGAGTTTGGCGTGGCTCCAGGGTGCCACTGTGGTGGGGGACCACAGGCTGGAGGTGGTGTGCTGTGACCAGGAGGGTGCATGGGCCGTAGAACATCAACCAGCGGGAAAACAGCTTCATTAATCCTGTTGGGGATGGAACAACTTGTTGGGGCTGTGTGAAGGAAGGGAGAGGGGGAGTGAATCTCTGTGCATTTATATGAACAATTTTCATGTGTAGTTCAACACTCGACAATGCAAGACATAACTTGAGCCCTCCTCAGCCCTGATTCTGCTAATAAAGTAAGATGTCAGGAAGAAACTGGGCTGTTAGAGCAGAGGAGGCAGGACTGGGAACGCACAACTGGGACTATGCAGGAGGCACCCAGGAAGGCCTGGGCACTGCAGCTCAGTGCGATGCTCCTCAGACTGCCTGGGCTCTGCTGGCCCCATGGCTGCCACTGGTCAGCTGGTTCCACAGGGGATCACCTTGGTGTCACAATCAGGACCTGTAACTACATCAGGATTTTTTTTGAAAAGCTCTTTTTTGTGGTTGTTGGGGTTTTTTGTTTTGTTTTGTTTGGGCTATTTTGGGGGGTTTTTTTTGAGTTTGTTTTGCATTTTTTTCAGGGCAAGAAGGTAGGATGCTGCTACTGAACAGAACAAGATGTCTTCCAGTTACAGCTGCTCCTGCAGAAGCTCTGTCTGGTGATGCTTTGTTTGTCTTCCTTGTGAGGATTGAGAGAAGGGAACCAAAAATACCAAGCAAGCTCTGCTCTAAGGGATAACCTCTATGATATCTCTCCTTCTGCATCAGAAATGTGCAAATAGAAAATGACAGCATTATTTTCCTTTCCTTCTTTTCTTGCTGCAGTATGCTTTCTCCCCCGCCTGGCATACTGATTTGCTTGAGAATCCAGGCAGCAATTTGGTGGAGAAAAAAAAATCGTTAAGTACACGCAGGCTTTGTTCAGCACTATATCATGACTGGACTCCTACTAGCACCTAATATTTTTTCCCCCCAGATCTCAAAGAAAATTTTTCTCCCCCAGAAATATATTTCACAAATCATCTCATGGATGTCTCACAGATCTTTCTAGTCCTTATGTGTGCCACACAGTTCTTTCTCAAGCATTTTTGCATACTTGAGACAGCATGTTGCAGTGCCAGGATGTTCTGGTTGCAAGGCCTTTCTTTATTTAAACTAAATTTTGTCAGTAGCAATAAGGCTTTATGCAAACCTTGAAATCATCAGGAGAGTAACCTAGAAGTTGTAAGTTAAATTAAAATTATGTTGGTGCTCTTTTGTGTTGGTGCTCTTATTTCTGAGCCTGGGAGGTATAGTCAAGCTTGCCTCTGGTATGAAATTAAAAAAAAAAAAGCAATTCAGACAGAACTATACAATGTTTGTGGAAGGAGCCAAGATAGATTTGACACAGAACTCCAGTCAATCCATAAAGAAAGATGTTGACATTCCTTACAGGAGAGAGAATTTAGTTCTTTTAGAATATATAGTTGGTGATGCAGACCCTGACCCAAAGTTCACCCAGCCCAGAGTGCTGTTTCTGACAGTGTCCATAGGTGAAGACCTATGGAAGAGTCTGAGCAAGACAGGTTTGTGTGATACTTGATGTTCTCCCAGCCTTCATGTTTTTGAACTCAGAGTCTTCATGGCTAGATGTAGTCCCAGGGCAGTTGCCCTCTGTGAGAATATGTCCAGCCTTCCCTTGAAGCCACAAAAACTTGTATCATCTGTAGTGCCCTTTGTCAAGGAGCTCCTGCTGCCCTTTTTGCTGTTATTTCGGCTCCTTCAAGCTTCAACTGACGACCCCCTATTGCTGGTACTGTTAGAGAAACACGCAATGAGTCTTTTTGCAGACTTTTTTTGTATACCCAAAAGACACCTCTTTCACAGAGTGATGTGTCCTACCTCACTCATTTTTTCCTTGTACAGCAGCTTTCTCTACCTTTGATCTTCTCTTCTGTCTTTCTCTGAACATTTGCCAGTTCTGCTATAAAGCTTTTGAGGGATTTTCTTGCTCAGTTGTATATGATTCCTCTGCAATTTTTCACAGTTGGTGCTAGTCCTTCCTATCCTGAATAACTTAGTATTCTTGATAAGCTTTCTCACTTCACCCTTTTCTAAATTTTCCATAAGTACACTGAACAGCACAGACCCCTCTTGAACTGTTGCTTACTCTTCGTTGAGAAAATGTTGCTACTGTATTTTCTAACTGGGCAAAGACCTTCCATGGATGCTTTGTTTCTTCTAATGCTTTGGAAGGTGTTTCTGAAAATCAAGGCAGTCAGTGTCAACCACATTACTCTTATCTTCAGATTTGTGGATCCCTTTGCAGTTCTCCAGGGAGAGCAAGAAAGACCTTCTCATTATAAAAGCCCTACCAACTCTTCGTACTCTGATCGTCTCAAGTAGCTTGTGCTTCTCTAGTTGAGCACTATTTTTTTTCACTGTTGCAATTTCTCCTAACTGTCTTAGTTCAAAGGTCAGGCTACTTCTCCCATATGGCTTCTGGTGAATTTTTTAGGAATTGGTGTCACTTTGACCTACTGCCATGACTGTTGCAACGCATCCCGGAGCTGAAGAGATGGTCTCCAGGAGCTCAGCACCCTGCTGGTGTCCTGGCCCCATCTCTGGCCAGTACACGGCACACATCACACTGTTCTCAAGTGACAAACTGTGTGCTCAGAGGGAAAAAAACTATTAAAGCTTAGATAGGTAAGACAGGCTGGGTGCTCACACGGGAGGGGGCTGTTCAGTCTCTGCTGTGCCACAGCTTAGTCTCTGTCTGCCTCTCTCCCTGCATGTGCTGTGGGCGTAGTGGTATTTTCCTAGCTCACAGGGTGAGGGTTGGATAAGTAGACTGCAGACAGCAAGAACCTTATTTACTACTGGAATCTGTGCCATAGTAGAGCCAAAAATAGGCGGGTGAGTGTACTTACAGCACCAGTGGAGCGTCGCTAACCTTGTGTGACAGACCGAGGGCTAGCACGCTATGAATGTGTTGTGGAGAGGGAGTGGGAAAGCCCTGGCTGAGCACAGTAGGATCAACCTCTCCTCATGGAAAAAGTGCTGGGTTCCCTTGTCAAAACTTTGCTTTAGGCAGGACTTTTCAACCAGGGCATTTTTTTGTCTGATTTGACCCTTTGTGTGTGAGCTTTTGGGCCCTGCTTAGGATTGTAAGCCCATACATTCAGACATGCTGGCAGGTCTTCATGGTCTGGAGATGAAACTGGGATGGCAGAAAGGGCCAGGCCTTGTGAAACCCAGAACGACAGAAAGGGACTGTCACAGAGGAGAATGCTGGCCACAAGTCTGCAAAGAGTAGTTAACAAAGGCTAGAGTACAGTTACTCCTTCGGTTGCACTACACCTCTCATTTAAACTTCCATGTGTAAATTACTTTCAGCGGGTAGTGATTTGCAGAAAAAATATATTGTTCTACTCGGTATTATGAAAGATATCTCAGGCTCTCTGAGGCACATTGAACTGTGTGCTCTCCCTGCGTCATGCATTGTGCATTAGTCCAGCCACACCTAAAAGAGGCATTTGCATGAGTAATTAACTGCCATTTCCTGCAAATAAAATTACTTGGAATTAGAATTTAAAATTACTTTCCAATTACTGAACCATACTTGTTAGTGAGAGCAATGTTTTTACTGTGCCACATTTAGAAAGGGCAGAGGCTCTTAACTCTTTCAAGAGAGCAATTATTTCTGAGAAGCACAGTGTGTCCAGGGATACCAACCTTATTTGCTTTACACTGCTAACGACCGCTAGAGCTGGTGATGCTGCTCTCACAAGTGAGACAAATTAATTTGCTTCTTAAACTTTATGAGTAGAACAACATAAAATTTCCTTTATTAGCATCACATTTCAAGGACGGTTGTATGAGCTTAAGTACAAAGTTGGTTTTTTGTTTTTAAAGTACACAGCAGAATTGTTCAGAGCTTTTTCACAACAGGTTGTATAACTGTATGTGCAGGTGTACATATAATTCTAAATGAAGATGTCCCTATTATCACTTATAGTATCAATTTAAATTGCCAATGGGAATGTTGCACTAATATTAGAGAATAGTATTTCCTAAATTATTCTTTGAAAATGTACAGACCCTGAATTTCCTCATGTCTTGTGTCCGACAATGATCAGAGAAATTGTCTGTCTTTCTGTCTGCCTGAAACACAACTAAATAATAAAAGGGATTAGGTAAAAATGATGAACCTAGGCCATCATATTTTAAAGTTGCACTGTGGGGACTTTGGCTGGCATCAATGCGTCGAAGAAAATAAATGTATTCATGTTTCTTGATTCCTGCACACCAAGTCTTGCATGTAACTTAAATGACTTTCTGGCTATCTAGTGTGGTTTCACAGAGTCAAAGCCTCATTATTAATGTCTGCTTGAAGAACATAGTGCCCTGTTAACTGTTAATAGGAGTCAGTGAATCCTAATTGATTCAGTGACCAGGGAATATTTGATGTTCAAGATCATAAAATATTATGAGAACAGACATTAATTTTTGCTATCTGCTACCTAGAAAGGAATGGACTTAGTTTAAAGGAATACTAGAAGTACAACTTGTTTTTTCTGTATTATATAAAAGCATAATGACATTGTGTAGCTAACTTGAACTGACAAGAGCAATCAAATGTAAGGTTAAGATTCTTACTACCTTTAATCTCGCTGAGGCTGGAGGTACTGCAGTGCACTAAGCAATAATACTACGGAAATAAAGAGACCAATTATAATTGTAAACAGGGGGCTGGAAAAAGGAGAGCTGGACACATTTCTTATCAGATTAATTGGCAGACTGCTAGAACAATCATAGAATAATCCCTTCTGAAACCAATAGAGGTCCCCAATTTAACAGCAAAAAGAGAATTTGCCTTAAATTTGTTTCATTTCACCCCAAATGTCACCTTTAATTTACCCTGTCAAGTTAGGGGATGGGTTTAAGGAGGAGTGATGACAGGAGAGGCATTTCTTTAGTGCTGCCTTCTTTCTTTTGCTCAGGCCAGACAGTTCAGCTCTGGGGAACCTGAAGTGCTTCCTGGAGGGCAGTCATGGAATGAGAGGTGACTGCTGAAGGTGAACTCTTCTGCCAGCACCCAGACAGCTCAGGTTAGGGTTTCACTGACTCTTATGGCCTAATTGTAAGGAAAGGCAATATTTGTACTGTTAAAGGGTGTTTGGACCTGTGGTGGAGGCTGATAAGGGAAGTGTGTTATGAAGTTGGACACTGGAAAATAAAAGGAGAGGGAAGAGTTGGGGAAGGCGAGAGGAAGATGAAGCAGGATAGCATGGGTGGATGGAGCAAAGGAGCAGGCTGATGGTAAATGAGCAGAGCTGTTTGCTGCCAAGCAACTCCCAGAAGGCAATGTTGGGGAAGAGAGACTTGTCTCTGTGAGGCCTGAACTTACTGCCTCTCCCTGGGCTATGGCTGTGCTTGTCAGCCTGTGTCAGCATGTTTTCAGAGTGTCCTCAGGCGGGTTTGATACAAGGGTAATGAAGAGTGTGGAAAAGAAACCTTTTCTTAAGCCGCCTACTAGCACAAGAAGCTCATCAACCAGAGGGTCAAGGTAATTCAAGTCTCTGCCTTCTGAAGAGAAGGCTGACATACTTTCAGAGATCACAGTGATCTGCCAGAACCATTGCCATGAAAGTTCATGGTTTTGAAAGAGATGAGGATTTAGCATCATCTGAGGCATTTTTTGCCACCATTGCCAGGATGCTGGAACAGCTGAACAGTTGCTTGGATCTGTCAGTTTGGTGTCTGTTCAATGGCTCATCACACAGTTTTGCTGGACAATTAGTTCCCTGAACCTTCTCTAATAGGAATAATGCTGGGCAGAAACCAGGCAGGACAGTGCTGTGCAATATAGACAGTTAAATGGTTAACAACAGAGCTCCTGTTGTGATTCAGTCATGCCAGTAGCATAATGCCAGCTTCTGTCCTCATCTGACACTTTCATGCTGCTCAGAAGGAACCGCTGGGGAAATATGCTTTCACAGATTGTTAGTTGTACAGCCACAGCCTTCAGAGCCTTGTATAATAAGGCATTGGCTGAGGAAGGGGAAATAACCAAGTCCTGGTCACACACCACCTCTATTTTTGCTATCAGCACAAGCTCAAAGGCAGCTGATACTGGGTGGGAGGTAAAGCTTCTCAGAGGTCACCTCAATTAACATCAGGGCTTGGACAGGGGCCCCTCCTGGTTTCATAGATAAAGCTCTGCTGCTTTTTCATTTACTGAGACGAACCTGACTAAAATGAGCAATTGGGTTTTCATGCTGCAAAAAGCCACTGACAAAGCTCTGAAGCAGGATCCTCTGTGTATGTGTGTACCTGCTGGCAAAGCACAGGATGACAGACTACCTCACAGTTAGCAGGGGCAGGGCGAATCTATAGCACAGAGAAAGTAGTATGTAGGTCCTAATTATTTTTTATTTTGGCGTGAAATCACACTGAAAAGCAAACAGTTGCAGTCAATATTGAAAAATGAGCTTACTTATCTTTTTGGACATAGAAGATGCTCCAGCATTGATTAACTGTAATGGACTGCAGGGCACTGGTTGCAAGGTAAGATATGATTGATCAGTGGTGGGAAGACACTTGGTATTGGGGCAGCACCTGGGCAACCTTTAAAAGAGCATCAGCCACGTGCGCAGAGCTGTCCCAGGCTGAACTCCACGTGCAGTGAACAGGGACTCTGTTGTTGCTGCAAGATAATCTGAGAGCATCAGGCAGGGCAGAAGTCTTTTCTGTCACTGTATTGGTGACAAGGCAAGGTGAGGGTAAGGATGCTGGCAGAATGCCTGGATCTCTGCGTTCACTCATTTATGGTGCACACTGTATTTTCTAGAAACAGCCATTCATAAGTTTTTAAGTAAAATAATCTCTGTGGAGTCTGAGTTTCTTCTTCCTCATACCAATGACTACAGTCATAACATATCTGTGATGGGGCAGCATGAGATCCTCCAATGTTTCAGATAACACCATTATTTTCCTTTGTGAATTTTCCTCTGGTGTCAAGGACCATGTTCCAATTTTAGAAGGAATGAGAGAATATTTTTTCTCATTCAGAAAGTAGATCTCAAATGGCGGTCATGGCCTGAGATTTTATGGGGTTTTTTAGTGAGACAAAAAAGGCAAGAGTTTCACAGTGGGTTTTGCCTATGTAGTTAGTCTGAGCTTTTCAACTACTTTATATCCCAAAGATCCAGAGGAAAAAATTCAGATAAGCCCATTTTCAAGCTCTGTATGCCTAAATCAGATCTAAACCCACTGGAGAAATCACATGCCAAGTTCACTGGCTGGTAGAATAGAAAACTTCAAGCAGTTTAATTGTCCCACACGGTTGTATTTTTCAAACAGTCTACTAATATCCAGTTTCAAATTTGGAGAGCAATTGTCTGTACAGAAGTGTTAGCTGAGTAAGTGAATTGTCTGAACAGTGCTGGGATTTTGAACTGTCATTGTGAGAAAGGCTGTTGGTTTTTTTTTTTCCTGGACCAGCCAGGGAGAGCTACAGCTTCTTTCTCTAGGAGGGAAGATGGTGAATATTAATCACCCCTTGGCAACCTGTCAGGTGGCAGATTGCAACCCGGGAGAAGTGATTTGCTGATTATCTGATGTGACAGGTTAATAAACAAATATTTACACATAGGGTAAAAGTAACAGTAAAGTTGGGCAAGAGTTCTGCATCTCCTGAAGTCTTGGGTCAGTGATTTGGCTAGAAAAAATGTTTTCCTTTCTGGCCTTGGGGAAAAGGGTGGAAATATCTTTGTCAGGTTCTTTGTGGTGATCATTTAAATTCTCTGTGTGTTTGGGATTTCTCTTTAAAAAGGTCATTCTAGATGAGAACAAGATTGGCAATTCTGGGTTCCTTGGCTGACTTTCCAGCCTCAGGACTGCTGTGGAGCATGCTGACCTGACCACCCAGATATCCCACCCTCCCTGGATACCAAAATATTTGACATTATCAGACACTCTAAAAATGCCTCCCATGGTGTCTGATGTCTCTGTGGTTTACCTGAGAGCTGGGTCAGTGCATGTGCTGTTCTGGGCTTCGTGCATTGCTTCCCAGCAATGCACGAAGTCCAGAATACTTCCCAGCTTCCCTTCATAAGCAACAAGTGCTGGAGCAAGGGAGAGGGAAACACTGAAGAGCATCACCCTTGCTGCAGGTGAACCAGAGTCCCAGTGGCAGCTGATGCTTGGCCACAGATGCTACTGTGAGAAGGGAGGAAGGGTTTCACTTGGAGGTAATTCCAGGGGGCTGCAAATTCCCCTTAGGGAGATGCTCTCTGTTAGGCAGGGTGAGGAGCCTGTGTGGCAACTCCACCATCCAAGCCAACCCAGTAGACAGCAAGGTGTGACTCCTGCGAAGGAGAGCAGTTGGAGAGGGATAGACCTAATGATGGACAGACCCACCTTAATGATGAGAAGAGGCTGTGGATGCCCTTGGCAGTAAGGACAGGGCTTCAGCCTTGTGATAGATTTCTTCAGGGGGCTGGGAGATGAAATTCATTCAAAGCATGTGGAGAAGAAAAAAAATTCAAAACAACCAACCGACAAAAAACCCGAACCCTTTGAACATTGCTATTTATGATTACATAGGAATTCAAGGCTTCCTTCATGTTCATAGCTAGAAACTGTTTTCCTAGATAAAGTTTCAGAGGCTTAGATGTAATCAGCTAAGGAACTCTTCAAATAAGCTTAGCCGTGTTTTGATTTGGTGCAAATAAGAAGTGAAGTAATAGGAATAGCTATTCCTGGAACAGCTGAAGCTTTGAAATGCTGATTTAAAATGCTCCGTGCTGCCATTCAGCTGTCCTGTCATAACAGTATGGAACAAAAGACAGTTTTCCTCTCTGTGAACATACAAAAAGAAGGATATATTAGCAATTGGAAATAAAAATCCAGCTCTAAAAAAATAGGGGGGTTAATTTTTGTCTTCTTTTACCTTTTACTTTATATTTTTATTCTTTTTTTTTTCTCCCTGTATTTCTTCTTAGCATCAAAAAGACAATAGCAATGTTTCTTACACCAGCTACAAAGGACATCCAGTTATCATTTCTCTACTGCTGTTACCTCACTTGACATCATGATTTGAAAAGTCTGATCATGTGGGGCACGGCTATAAATTTGCTATCAACACTCGTTCTCCTGCATCGTGAGCTGACAGGGAAGAGAGATCTGGGATGACGCCTGTGCTGCAGTGAGGAGCCCAGGCAGAGCAGGTATGGGCTCTGTGACCCTGGGGTTGAAGGCTGGGGAGCTGCAGCTGCAGGGGTGCCAGCAGGAGGAGCTGCCAGAGTCTTTGCCCAGGGTCATGGGTAAGCCTTTGGCATGGTGATAACTGTGTTGGCTCTGATAATGGTGTTGGTTTAGGTCTACCTATGCATATGCTGCAGCCCCACACCCTGGGCAGTGTGATCATACAGAACCTGCCTTTTGAATTTCTGTCTCTGCATTCCACCCCTGCCTTCCCCTCTTTGGCCCAATGCGCAGAGAACGTTTGTGGTGATATTTTATCTGAAAGAGGCTATTCTCAGCTTGCTGGCCATTGGGAGGGGGCCATCGCTACTCCTCCTTCCTGTTCCCTAAACACCCCCATTCTGAAGAGGTTGTAACAGTCTCCATTAGGCTGTGTGCTCCCATGGGGCTATTCAGAAATGGTCCTTACTTTTCCCCATCAGCTGGTATCAAAGGTAACTCACTGAATAAAAAAGATTTGAACGTAGCTTATTATGAGTCTGTGCCTAAAAGTGATTGTGGAAAAATAGTATTTTGTCTTCATGTATTTATGTGCCCCCATATCTGGGGCAAATATCTTCCAAGGTCTGTATTATCTGCAGACCCTTTGTGGTTTCCATTTAAGTTCAGTGATGTGTTCAGGATCTTTGTTTAAAGTTTCAGTGAGTTTCTGAAAACTCACCCATGCAGCTTTACTTCAGTGAGTAGCACTACTAATGTCTACCAGATTCCTGCCATGTGTAAACTCACTCCCACAGCTTCATGGTGGTAGCATTGGTACAGCAACAGCAAATTGCTTCTTCTGCTATGAATCTGGGGGCAAATTAGTCTCTGGGTTTTTTTCTGAAATCAGAAATATTTTTAGGAGCACTAATTGTCCCGTTGAGCACAACTAATGGTTTATCTGATAAGACAGATCCTAATAAATGGATGATTCTCTTTAGAAAGATATTAATGAATCATGCCTATAGTTAGGTTATTTCTTCTGCCTGTAATACATAACCACAGGGAGTTTGCAAGTGAAGGGCGCTATACTGAGGACAAATGGAAAGAATTGCTCTGTTGCATGGTGCTCTGTTGTCTTGTGCTTTCGTTGCTATGGGATGTAATTCTATTACCCAATGTACTGTTAGATTTCAAAAGGGTAGTTCATAAGCACTAATAACATTTGTGGCAATCTGAGCTAAGTTAATGAAAAAGATAATCAAATCTAATGCTACAGGGCAAGATATCTGATATCTCCAGGGGTCATAAAGGGATCATACAGCTGTCTCAGGGCAAGGGGTGGTTGTATGTGTGAGTGCAAGAAGAGGCAAGAGGCAGCAGAAAAGTGAGGGTCACCTTGCTCAGAAGCACCTTGTGCTGGTCACTGGCAGAGGCAGGAGGGGATTGCTGGATATGTCACAGAGATGGAGACGCTTATTAAGCTAATGCTAATGATATTTTTAGTAATGCCAATACCTAATAGATAAGTTTCAGCTGATCCCAGACATTTGTCTCAATGTGTTGATTGGGAAATTGGATTAAGTAGCTCATGTATGGTTCTGCCTTGCCCATAGTAGGCACATACTGAGTTGGGAGCTGACCTAGGATGGCATTGAAATAGCCTTTGGAATTTTTTTTTTGGTAAACACAAGCTTCAGTCTGAAACTCACTTCTGAAGCATATGTAGTATTTTATTGCATCTCTAGACAATACCCACTGGTGACTTTTTCTTGCTTCTAACTACAAACAGTGAGGTTTTTTTGTGGGCCCTTTCATCACCACACATTGGTGTATCACTTGAGGGTCCGAACAGCGGCTTCGTGTTCCTTGTAGGTATGTAACTCATAATGTTCAGCGAGGGACACTTGCAATGGGAATTGTAGCCAGCACCCAAAACCATGTTTTCTCTCACAGACTCATGCTGTATTTATTGCAAATACCTCCTTCATCTTACTCTGCACTTTCGTACATTCACAGTGAGCATTCTTCTAATGCTACTACTGTTCTCTTTAACACAGATCTGCTTTTGATTACAGTTTTGATCTGTTCTAGTTTCAGCCAAGGACAGGTTAATTTTTAGCAGTAGCCATGAGGAGGTGGAGCCTGGAGTCGTGTGGGTGTGTCTAGGCTGTTACTCTATACCATGCACTTCATCAGGGTGAGGCAGAAGTAAGGGCTTCTGACTTCTGGGAGGATGATGTGGCTTATTGACATTGCCAATGTGTTTTTCTCCATTCCTCTAGCAGCAGAGTGCAGGCCATAGTTTTCTTTCACCTGGAGGGGTGTGCAATACACTTGGAACTGACTGCCCAAGGGGTGGAAGCACAGTCCCACCATCTGCTGTAGGCTGATCCAGACTGCACTGGAAAAGGGTGAGGCTCCAGAACACTTGCAGTTCTTTGACAACATCATTGCATGGGGCAACATACCAGAGAAAGTTTTTGAGAAAGGGGAGAAGATGACCCAGATCCTTCTGAAGGCTGGTTTTGCTATAAAACAAAATAAGATTAAGGGACCTGTTCAGGAAATTCAGGTTTTAGGAGTAAAATCTCAAGATGAATGTTGTCACATTCTCATGGACATGGTCAAAAACCAGCAAAATACCAGCTATGTCCCCACCAACCGGCAAGAAGGAAACACAGTTTTCTTATCTCATTGCTGTTTCCAGTAAATTTTTCTTACCTGAACTCAGGATATCTGCCCTTTGTGTGTCTCACCGGAGGGAAGGGAAGGAGTGGAGTGGCTCGTGGTTTTCATTTTAGTGAGAGCGTTAAATTAGGGAATTCCGTTCCTTACACCACAACAACTGCTCATACCAAATCCTAGCCATGTGAGGACATCAAGTGCTATAGCCTGTGTGTGTATATGGCCAAAGGTAGATGATTAGGAAAAATAAGAAGACTAAGGACTGCACGAAAGGGTCTCTCCTTCCATATGTCTTCCTAAGCCCCAGAGACTTCCTAAATTAGGTGTTTTAACTACCATACTTTGCCTCTGATAGTTAATCAGATCTGAATAGATGTATTGGATCCCTTTTTGAACGTCTAGATATCACTAGTTCTCTGTATCATCCAATAAGAAGTGCTAAGATTTCTCCAAGAAAGAGACTTCTCAAAGTAAAAATGTGTGATGAGCAGATGTCATTTGTTGGCTTCAAGCATTCTTGCAGCCTACAGTGGTGCACATGCCCATCACGTGACAGTCTCATGCCCATGAGGGAGCGGCCGCGGCATGATTGTTTGTGTGATCGTTGTGTGACTGTCCCACCATGGGTCTGTCCACTACTGGCATTTGCTCATCACATGTTTTTACTTTCAGAAAAAAAAATAAAGGGTTATGTTTGATGCTAGAGCACTTTTATTTTTTCTTCAGAAGAACAACTATGCACAAAATTTAACAGGAAATATTAAAGAAAGAATTTTGGGGCCAGAAGCTTTTAGTGTGATGGTCTGTACCTTCTAGGAGTGCTTACATGATTTTCATGCAGTAATAGTGGAGTACTTTGATGTTCTCCATAGTTGTATTTCTATCCACATTTTCTAACTTCTCTCTGTGTTTGTCAGAAAAGCTCCTTTAACTCTTAGGAATGGGGTTATTTGTAATGTTTCTTCTGATTTTTTTGAGATTTAAAACCCCCCCAAAATTCAGCTGCTAGTCTTTAGAGTTTACTGTAGAACAGAAGAAATAATTTTAATGAATTTTCTTGAACTTGTCATGATAATAATAATAATAATGTTTCTATAAAACTTGGATTGAAAAAAATCTAACAGAAAAACTGATTGAAATCTACCACACAAAAATTGACTGCTTCCACCCACTCTTTTCCACAGTTCCTCAAGATATCACCATTTTTCTGTTTTGAATGTCTACAATATAGAGTTATTAACGCTATATTAGGTTTTAATTAAACAAGGTAGTGTGGGGTTTCTGTGGGGCTGAAGTTCAACCTAACAATTTTCAATATGTAACACCAAATAGATTTTGCTTCAGTTAATACCAAAGGGACTTTTATTTAGCTTTCTTTCTTTCTCTGTTCTACAAAAGAAAAATTAATATCACCTCTAAGGAAGTCAAAGTTATTCTGGAACAGTGAGCTATTACAAAGTTTCCAGCATTGCAAATAGAGGTAGTTATTTTAAACAACATCATTCAGCCTTCTGTATTGCTTCTCTCACTTTCAGCACAGACCTGTCTCTTCATAGGATGGATTCTCAGCTGCGAAGTATCTGGATCCTAATTTATGTGTACATGAATATTCAAGGTTAATATATTCCCTGTGGGAGAAACAGTCAGTGCCATCCAGACCACATTCTGTTTTCCTCCTTTGCCACAGAGTAGGCTGTTGAAAATGTGTCTGATGAAATTGCAGGTTCCTTCTCTAGTCTCATGAATTAATTTTATGTTTCTAATTGAGATTAGGTAAAGTACCTCTCCCCATGACTGGACAGCCAGCAGGTGGGACAAATGAGTTTAAATATCTACTCTAAATCAAGGAGAGAGAGGATAAGTGTACAACTTTTTTTTTTTTCTCCACATGATAATTGTTTCTGTTCCTGTAGAGTGTATGAGTTTTGGAGCTTTTGGTATGTGCAGTCCAAGTCAATGACCCGAGCACATGTCCCAGGTCACAAACTGACTGGAGAGTAGGCAAGACAAGATTCATGGCTTGGATTTTCAAGCAAATTGTCCTCTTAGCCACAGGTAGGTGGAAGTTTATTGCCAACTTTACTGGATTAGATTAGATTAGGAACCTAAGTACAACTTTTGCATGTCCTCTTTATTACATCTGATGGATTTGTGCAGTCCCTTGGTTGGTTCTGGAACTACTCTTCTTACACAGATCCCAAATATTGCCTGTAAGGATTGGTACCTATAGGGACTGAGGGCCTGTGTGTTGGAGTAGGATGCAGTGCAACAGCAGTTAAGTATTTATTCTGTATCTGAGCTGGGCATCTGAGAAAGCCTAGCCTGGATACAAGCTTTGAGGCAGTTTCATTTTGCCTCTAAGTACGTCTGGACAATATGTGCACAGCTGTGCAATTTGCTTGACCTTGCCCTTTTAACACAAGGAGCTTGTATTAAAAGAGGATACATGACTGGACTGTCAGCCAGGCTATCATTGTGTGCGGCCAACCAGTGTGGTCACACATTCCTCTTCTTGTGCAGCAACCTGGTCATTAATTTGTGCTTCCCAACACACAGACCAGTCCTCAAGGCAGCTGGCAGTATCTGCAGGAGCACTGGAAGGTAAGGAGCCCTTGGAGTGAGAGTGTCAAAAGGGACCAGTAAGGGTGTGCCGAGTGCTGCAAAACTGGTGGGGTGAGAGGCATGAGTGGTAGGGTATGGACTGAGAATCTGCCAGGAGGAAACCTCTGCATACCCCAATTTCTTTCTCCCCTTTGACTCCTGGTTTTCACATTGAGGAAACTGGGGCTGCCCTAGGCAGGGACTGCAATGACCCCTGCAGGTGCCAGCTGCAGTGCTGACATGCCCTGGGACTCACCATCTCCTGGCATGGCTACACTCACAACTGCTCCCACTTATCTTGGCGGGGCTTATTCAAAATGCAGATTAACTTGCCATGGATGCTGGGACATCAGGAATGGCCCTGTATGGCATGAGATAAGGCTTGGCAAGGATGGTGCTTAGCGGGTGCTAAGAAGGGCACTGGTGACTGATGCAGTCAGTACCCCTGCACCCTGCTCTCCAGAACAGGCCTCAGCACCTGCTGCCATCTGACATTTCATTATCCAGAATGTCCCAACAGCCCCAGGTAAAGATAGCAATTCAGTGCTGCTGTGTTGGTTCAGCAATTCAGTGCTGCTGTGTTGGTTCAGCTCCCATGCAGCTGGCTGAGGTAAAAATGGGTTAAGCATTTAGACATTGACCATTATTGGATTATACCAGGATCCTATCGGTTTTTAATCTTTGATAAGATGCTGAAACATGGCTTTAAAATTCACTGCAGCCCTCATGTATTTTTTACTTTGATTCCTTGAATTCTTCTTGTCAGTTCCCCTAGAACATCCAGGATGAATACAGGGCTCTGTGAATTGTCTCACTCATGTTTTATATAGAGGCAATACTGCCCCTTTACTTACCTCTTCTATTGACCTGTTGACAGAGCTGAGGGTGGTGCTGCAAGCTGATTTTCAATTGGTGATATTCTGAATTCCTGGGATACATGTAAAATGCTAATTTTATGAGTTAAACTTTGAAGAGGTGCCATTAGTTTTTAAAAGTCATATTCCCACTCGTCTCTTCTCATAATCACTGTTGCAAGGAAGATTACTGGCATGACCACAACAATAAAAATAAGAAGGGAGAAGTTTTTTGCTTCAATCAGGATTTTTGAAAGACCTTGGGGTTTTTTAATTTACTTTGCACTGGACAGCATTTATGTGTATAGTCAGTGCCTCTGCTTGCTGTTTATAATACGTTTCTTCTCAGAAAATATATAAACCTGGCTCTGGAGTTTTTTTTAACTACAGGAGTTATTTATTAACAGCAGGAGCCCATCACAGATGAGATTGTAGGGGCGGTGTCTGAAAAGTAGAAGCAAGATAGGGTGGAGGACTGAACCTTGAGGCCACCCCTTTTTGCTTACTGCCTTGCTGCTCTTCCCGGTTCAGCCTCTCCTTTTCATGAGAAGCTACTGAACTTGGAAGAAAGGCTCCACATTTCTATAGTCATGGCATTCTTTTCTTCCCTCACCCCAGTCTTTATAGCCATTATATGTGTTTTGATTGGGGTAATAATGAAAAAGACTAATGGAGAGAAGGAAAAACGTGACACTAAAAGCAAGCATCCATCTCATCCATGGGTGGATGAAGATTTAAAAGATGGCACTGACCATCCCTTGGAAGAAGAAGGTAAGAAAAATCTTATCCCAAACACTTCTGTTGTTTGAATTTTATCTGCTGATATGAATAAAGGAGGTGCAATCTTCTGGACTTCTCCACAGTGACAGCAGGGCTCAGCGCAACACTGCTGCTGTGCCCTGAGCTTGTCAGCTCCCAGGAAGGAGGCAGTCCTCATGTCATGTCACTGTTGGTGTAAATCTCTATTCCCTCTGGACCTCACAGATCAGAGTGCAAAAAGTATATATATGTAAAATATGTTCTCAGAGACTCCTGTCTGTTCCTCCGTACAGCAGATCTCAAATCAATGGGAGACTCCAATGACAGTGTAAGGAAAGGAAGGAGATCCTGCTGAATTCCCCACAGTCTCTTCCCAGGCCTTATTAGTGTGAGCAAAGGGAAGACCTGAGCAGAGTGTTTCTATCTGCAAGTCATCCCACTTCATCATCCAGTGCTACATATTTGGTCTCAGCAAAAAAGCCCTTGCTAAAAAGTTGGAAATGGGTTTATTACTGTTTTTACAAAGGTCTTCCATTTGTGGCTTCTGAGAATGTCAATGACAGCTTTGTTGGGAGCTGTGTTGATCAAATATTTAAGAACAAAATGTGGTGATGGTGATAATCTGTTCCCTCAGCTGCGTATTTGAACCCATACAGAATGCCCTTTATTTTCAGTAGCTGTTTCTGATTCATAGCTTGGACAAAAGTCTAAGTACAAAATGCATCCTTCCTTCTTCTTACTTTCTAACTATCCTCCATAAACTCACCTTATTTCCTTGTGAAGTAAAAATGTACAGAGTTCTGTTCCTATGATGTTTTTAAAGTTGTAGTTAATACAGCTATTTTTTTCTTTTTTCTCCCTCAAGCTGGTTTCAAAGGCTTTTTGAGGGGTTTGTCTGGGTTTTTTTTTCCCCATAATGATATTTTCCCCCAGTCTGCTTCTAGGAATCTTAAAAGTTATATTGTTCTTCTGCACATATATCTGTTTCTAAGAACCATTATAGCTCTTTTCTCAGTCTTCAGTATACTTTGAGTTACTGTTGTTTATCAGTTTCTGAAAATAGTTGACACCAGGAAGGGTTTAAACCCTGTTGGCTATTTTCCAAATATATAAAATTTCTTTACAAATTAGTTCACGTTGTATCCTCCTTTGTTCAATGCAAAACAGATTCTGTATAAAGTTATCCCATTATTTCTTTGTCACTGATGGCTTGCTAGTTCAGTTAAGTTGCTGCAAATTGAAATTCTTGTGGGTAGTTCAAATGACAATCTATGAATAATCACCTTGGAGTATAGCTGTTTCTATCAGTTTAAAAATTTAGATCATCTGCATAAACAAACCTATTAGCTCTTAACAAGGAGCCTCACTGCCACAGATCCATTTGGTCTTTTATGTGTTAGTTGCTTTCCCCGTTATTCAGATGCTGAATTCAAAACTGTACTAGTTTAAAATTGCTTGCAAAAAATTTTTGACAGATAGACATATTGGTACTGTTGCTAAGTTTTATTTGCTTTTAAATAAAACCTTTCTCAATTTACCATGTCACTCAATATTAAATTAAGTTTTCCTGCTATTTTGCTTTTAGTAACAAATAATCATCTTTCCCTTAATGGTGTGAGATTCAAACCAATGTCTTTGTAAAACAGTCATGTCTTTGATATCTAGAAATATTAAAATAATTTCATCATTCGTAGGGAAGTTTTCTTCAGCAGGGGAAAGCCCAGCCTAAGTGAGAAGAGTAGCAAGGAGGAGTAGAAGAGTTAGTAAGGATCTGCTACTTTGCTAAAGCCCTAATTAGGGATCAAAACATGTTAACCTTGTTGTCACTGTTAAAATTTTCACTGACTGCACTAGATGCTGAAATGGAAACATGGATGTAAACAGAGATTTTTTTAACAGTAAAGAATACTTTACCTTCTCTGTAAATTCTGCTATTTTATTAATAGCAGAATTAATATTTTATTAATGTATCTTACTTTATCAGACAAGTTAATGTCTACCTAAATGTCTCAAGCTGGCTTGTGTTTAAAGATAAAGTTCCTCTGAAGAGAATTTGAGTTAGGTAACATGAAACATTCTTAAGGCCTTGTCTAAAGCTGAATCTAGGTGAAGAAGCTGAATTTTCAACAGCCCCCTGAATAGGAAGGGGCAGCTGAAGACCAAGTCTTTTGATTCATGTCCCTGACCAAAGCAAGGTCAATTTACTGAGAGTGAAGCACTCTGCTAGAAAAGCTCCGTCCTTACTTGTAGACATAAGCACCACGAGTCTTTCCTGAAGTGGAACCATCAGGGATATTTCCCATGAGGAGGACATAGCTTTGAGCAGCAGAGCATTCAGTGTAAGTAGCTGAACTGCTTGGGCAGACTCAGTAGGGTCACTTCTTGGCAGTGAAGGGTAGAATGGTGAGGGCCAAGTGCTCCTTGTCTGTGTTCTGCTTTCCATAGCTGAAGAGATGGATGTTTCTTGAAGCAGCCAGAAAGCCCGTTCTTTTGTTAAGTGCAAAGCACTCAATCCATTTGTTTAATGCTTTAACTGGCAGTACTTCAGATTTGTTTGCATGCCAATCTATCCTGTAACCTTTTTCTTCATTTATAAGATCCAGAATGAGATATTGTTCTGCTGTGGATTGGCAAGGATGCTCTGTATACGTGCGTGTTTGGCTGTGTCTTGCATTAGGCCATGTGTAATTAGACCAGTTAGATGCAGATGAAAAAGATGTTTCTTCAGCCTTGATGAATGAGTCACGTGGGCTTCCTTATAGTAGCAGGCAACTTATCCCAAAGTGGTGGTACCTTGTCTCCCATTGCTTCAGAATAGATCTGGAGTGTTGCAAAAACAACTTCAGCCTTTAGCCCAGGGAGCTTAATATATATTGATCATTTTTTTCC
Organism: Aleadryas rufinucha; assembly: GCA_013397815.1. NCBI lineage: Eukaryota > Metazoa > Chordata > Aves > Passeriformes > Aleadryas > Aleadryas rufinucha. The sequence continues at coordinate 110,978 of VZTH01010339.1, forward strand.
GTCATGCATTCAGAGCCATACAACTGACGGATAAGGTAAATACAGACCTAGTTTATAGTGGTGTGGAAGATGAGGTTGAATTATATTTGTATCCTTGTTATTCTGGGGATCACTTGCAGAGATTAATAGCGAAGGCATTTCATTGCTACATATTTAATTGTGGGGACACTGGTGAAACACTCTACTTAAGGACTACAAAGCAATGTACAGAGTCCCAAATGTTCCATTTCTTCTGAAAATGCACTGCTAGTTGCTTGTGATACTCCTTATAGTAGACCTGTCCCACTTAAAAGCATTTCTCCTCTCCCCAATTTCAAAGACTTCCCATATCTTAATAATACCACTACTGACATGAATGAAGCAGTAGCAATTTAAATTTCCTTTTCAATGACAGTTCATGTTTTGTGTCATTTAGGAACACAGGACTGAGATGGACACGATGCATTACTGTGTGTATCTTCCTACTGCTGCAGATACATCCAGCCTTTGTTATCAGCTGAATGAACATGGAAACTGGACTTTTGTGACCCCTTTTCTTTAACCTTGCTGAAAGGCTGGTCGAGAATGTCATGCTATGGGTTAAAACCCCTCCTCTACCTTTCTGCCTGCCCAAATTTATTTAATATTACTGTGTGCGTATTTAATCTGTTCCATCCTCTTGATTTTAAAGGATTATCTTCCAGCCCTGGTATATACCCTCCTGTGGTTTATGGATAAACCACAGGAGCAACCAGATTACCTCTCAGCTTTCCTTGTACTACGTTTTCTCTTTATATAATAGCCACTCTATATCTCTTAAGATCATAAGAAACCTTCTGCAACTATATTCCAGTTGAGGCAATTTTCACAGTATTTTGATGCTGGGTTCTTTCTTCCAGGGTCTGCGCCTCTCCAACTTACTACTTCTTTTGCTTAAGATCCCTGACCCACTCTTGAGAGTTTCCAGGATCAGCCTGCTAACCACTATTTATAGCCCACTAGTAGGGTAATCCATCTCTTTTAGTTCCCTATTAGTCACACTCAGTTCAGGGTTGGATTCACTACTGAGATTCCTGTAGTGGCCCATTTTGCAGAAGTCTGCCATTTATCAGACAAAAATCCCACAGGGTCAGTTACCCAGCATTTAAGTCCAAAGATCTGAAAGCTTTCTTTACATACAGTTAATTTTTTTCCTATGCATCATCCCTTTACACTGGAAAAGAGAATTAGAGAGGAATTGTATGCTTAGGAAGCAATTCCCTAGAGCAGAAACTTGTTTGGAAAGCAAATGCAGTGGTCTTGACTGGGGTTTCTCAAGGATCAGTCTCAGGACCAATTGTTAATATTATCTAGTGGTCTTTGCATAAAACCAAGGAGGGTACAAGTAAAATTTCTCAATGACATACAACTGGAAGCCAGCAACACAGAGAAGTGTCAGTGCAGGTAAACTAAGTGGCCAGTGGAAGTGAAATGACAACTTATTGTTCTCAGTGTGAGTTTGTAATTAAGAACTCATGCTTCAAACTGAGATAAAATTTATTACATGATTTTCAGGCTGATTATAACCTCCCATATGGACTGCTGGGAAGGAGCATATCATCATCCCAAGATGTATCCAGAGAAGACTTTCTGATAGAGATAGAAAAATAGTACTTTGAAAGTGAGATTCCATTTGGGATGTCTGAGCCAAAACCATTCCAGATTTGCTTAAAAAAGCAGGAAGCTTGGTGACTACTGTAAATGGGCAACAGGATTGATGGCAATCTTGAGAATGTGGCTAACAAGATAATGGACTTACTAGCAGGATGTCTGTTGTCCGTCAAGTGGTGGCATACATAGAGATGCAAACAAGACACTTGTGGTATTGTATAACGTGACCGTGCCAACAGGAGTATGTCTAAATACAGCAATTAAAGATATAGAGAGCATGCACTAAACAGATGGTGCTGATAATGATTTTAAGTTAGCATACGGATAATGTTAACTGCTAAGAAAGAATGGTAGACACATGGTGCAAGAGAATATATAATAGATGAATTTATTAAAAAAAAATTGCCAAGAGAGTTTTGGTTTTGTGTGTCAGTTCCCACATTTCTGGATTCTTCTGCTTCAGCCACTATTCCCATGTTGAGTGTATTGAGGTTTTCCACTCTCACTAGTTGTTTCACCTTTATCCCATGTTCAAATATCTTTGAAAGCACATTTCTTTTTTCAGCTTATTATTAAGTTGGACTATCTTGACCAAACAGCAGCTTCACTTCTCTTCTACTTACAGGGGGAAATCCCCCCACACCACAAAACCACCAAGCACTCATCACTATTTTCCTGAGTGTAAACTGCAAAGGGAACATTATCAAGAGGCACCCTTTTACTTTTTGAGTGTGCAAGATGTTAAAAAAAATAACTTTTACAAGGGGTCACTGCTTTCCATTAACCTGGAGCCAGGTCCCTGCAGACTATGACCAAGAGTGCTTACCACAGGCATGAAATGCTAAACAAAACATATTCTCAGGACGAATTCTTTGTATGCAAAATGAAATGTGTGTTGTTTGGGGACCAGAACCATTCCGTTTAGATTCAATGTATGAAACTGGATTTATTTCACCCATTTGTACAGGCTGAGCCACACTTGTAAATATTTCACTGCTTTTAAAATGAACAAAAAGTCAGTCTGGTCTCTAAGGCAACTGCATACTACTAAAACATAGAAGTAATTGCTGTTTGAATTTGTGCTGGAGATTGCTATGATTTGGGAATAATAACTTAATAGCGACAGAAAAAGAGCTGGAATATTTTTTCCTGACTCAGCTCTCTGTAGCAGATTGCTCAATACTATTGACTAGTCAAAATGCAGCATTTAAATGGCTTTAACTTCCACATCATAGTTGCAAAAAAATGCTGTCTCTGCTGATTCTAGGAATACAGGGGAGAAAGAGACCTCAGAGACAACAGAAAATTCATTTTGTGATATAAACCGACAGATTTCAGTGAAATGGGGAACCATTTTGAGTTCTTAAATTAAAGACAAGAAACACAATATCCTACATTTGATATGTTGTTATCCTAAGTATAGATGCCTGACATCCATTTCCTCTTATGCTGAAAGTGTCGGGAAACCAAAGAGCTTAACCACAAAGTCGCATTTCTGCAGAGCGAAGGCTTGCAATGCTTCTGCTATGAAACATGAATATGGAAGAAGTTGACATTCAGCTCTTCAGAGGAGATTTTACACATATTGGTAGTTAAGCTCTCTCCTTAACTTCAGTAATTTAATTGATTTTTTTTCTTATTAAACTGCTCAAGAAGTAACACACATGTTCACATTTACTTGCTGAGAAAAATGGGCTGGAAGCCTGTCCACTTTTTCAATGCTGTTTCAGCTTGTAACCCACTTTTACAGTCAGGCTTGAAGAACTGAAGTGGAGAAGGCAACGACTCCTTTGTGGATCACACTTAGCTAGAGCCAGCCAGGATCCTCCTGTCTCTTGGTATTTAAACAAGGTGTTTATTCAGTATCCAGAGCTGGGGATGAATGAGTTGTGTCAACTGGAACCTCAGACTTTGCATTACCAGTGGTGTAGAAGTGCAGTGGATGCCAGTGCAGGACAAAGTGCATTATGGTGTGAATGCCAAGGATATCGACAGCCTTCTCCAGCAAAAAAAAATCCCTAACCACTTGTATTTTCTTGCAGAGGGTGATGAAGAGTGGCAAGGACTTGAAGAAAATGTTGCCCACGTCCCCTTCACTGGCGAGCGCTACTCTGAGGCTGAAATGATTAAAAGGTCACAGACATTTTACGAGCTACTAAATAAGAGGCGATCTGTCAGGTTTCTCAGTGATGAGCCAGTCCCCAGGGAGGTTATCGATAATGTCATCAGAACAGCAGGTAGGTACTGCGTGGTTCAAGGTCTGGGGGAAAAAATAAGAAAGATCAGCATTGCTGTTCAGCTGTGTAAATGTAAAAAGGTGGTGTGGAAAAGCCAAGGGGGTTGGCATTTTGCTTATGGTTTTCCTAGATTCATTGTAGCTGGAAGGAATTAGCACCCATTGATTGATTGGAAATTACTCAGTTTGAACAACTGTATGTCGGAGACTGGTTTGGAGCACTCCCAATTCCTTTGTATTTGCCATTCACCCACAAAGGAAGAAGAGCATTTCAACAGCATGAAACAAATCACTTCATTTTCTACCTTTAAAAGATGTTATTTAAAATAAAATATGTGGTTTATTGAGACATCTTTGAAACAGAAATACTGAAATGTTTTCTCAAAAATGCCATGTACTTTACATGCTTTAAAATGTAATGCATTATGATGATATTTATCATGTGTGGCTTTTGTTTTTTGGGGTCCCCCCACAAAAAAATAGATGTAATTGTCTCAGCCATGCAAAATATTTCAGTTGACATAAATGGTTGATGCTTAATAAAGGGAAAGAATTTCAGTCTAGAACAAAAATCCTTTTCCAGTCCTTCCAACAGCAGTGCCAGACCCCTGTTGCACATGATTGGAGTGTTATGCTGAGGACCCTCATAGAGGTTATTTGACTGAATGTCAGAAATTGATTATCTTTTTGTTGTTGTTGTTGTTGAGAATTTATGTGTTTAAAATCATTACTGTCATGTCCCGGCCTAATCTCATCTCTGCTTTAGTAACACTGACTTCAGCCAGGAGTAGTTTAGACCCTCATTATTTCTCTTACTCTATGAGCTAGCTGTTTCTACTATAGAAAATATTCTCAAGCTGCCTTAGAGAAAAGTTCAGTGGCCTTTAGCAGGGTTAATAATCTAAAGATTCTCCACATTTGAGGTGCATTATTTTCCCTTTAAAAACTGTAAGCAGCTTTGTTACTGCATTGCAACGAAGCCTCCATCTCCCTCTAATTAACTAGGAGTCATTAAAACACTGAGCATGTTTTGGCAAATGCAGCAAAGCAAACAAGGCTGGCGTGCAGATGAAGTATTTAGTAATTGTGAAAGCTTTGGGCTGTGTAGAGAAAAAGAAAACAAAAGGAAGCATGAATGCCATCGGTTTTTATGCAAACCTGAAGAGAGGCAAGGTTCACAATATAAAAACATTTTCATATATCAGGGTAGTTCAAGCTGCTTGTTCAGTGTTTCTCGAACTAAAATCAGTCCTTAGTACTGTATGCAGTCAAGATCTTTAAATATTTTTAAACGAGGGACCAGAGAGCTCTAAGCAGTCTTCTTAACCTATGTATCTGTGAACTTGTGCAGATATATATTCTTCAGCTTCTGGCTTTTAACCTCTAGGCAGTTAAAATATTCTCCAGTGGTGTTGGTGGGTGAGCAAGTACAGATTTAATATGTGCACACCTACAAACACCAGCTGTCTGTGGGACAATGAACTCAAACCTTTATGCTCTATGGCAGATGTCTGTGTTATACAGCTTCTTATCTTTGTCAGTCAGTGACAGGTTCTTACAGGTGGTCACTTAGCCTTGTTTTCCTGAAAGCCATTATTTTCACCCTTTAGCTAAAACCACGTGTCAGAGTTGGCTGTGTATTCAGACAGTGCTCTGCCCTTGGTACAGCACTTCGCAATAGCCTTACTGTGTTCATAAATTGCACCATATTACTGCCTCATCATAGGAACCACCAAAAAGGAATTTTTTACAAATCCTTAACTCTGGTTTCCTGTAAGATGGCAGTACGAAAGGCCTAACCTCGGTTCTTCAATGGGATTTCACATTCTTTGAGAAAGAAACGAACAGGATTTTCTGCCAGAACTTAGTTCTTCCCATCTCATCCATTTGCTTTCCCATTGCTGAGTTGGTCAGCCTGAGAGCTCACAAGGAAGAGCTGATACCTCTCACTGCCCACCCTCCTTCCTGGGTTTTCATATTTTCCTGGTTTTCTATGAAGGTACTTCACCTAGTGGAGCACACACTGAGCCCTGGACCTTTGTGGTAGTGCAAGATCCAGATTTAAAGCATAAGATTCGTGAAATTGTAGAAGAAGAAGAGGAAATCAACTACAAAAAAAGGATGGGAGACAGATGGGTTAATGACTTGAAAAGATTGAGGTATGAAAAGTCAATTACCTAAGGGGTTTGAAGAGAGCTGTTGTTTCTGTGTAGGAAAGACTTCTATAATTTTCCATTTCTTCCTTCCTCTCACTTTTAATATTTTTCTAAGATTCATGTTTGGAAACAAAGCTTTTAAATGTGTGTAAAATTGTGCCTTGGTGGCTGGTTCATAAAATTGCTTCCAGTAAAAGGGATTACATGCTCTCCATTTTGAAAGTTTTCCAAGCATTTGGCTCCATCATTACTTTTTCCTATGTAACCTCTGTGGCTGAAACTCGTGTCCCAGATTTCTCCTGTTGTTTGCCAAACAGTGAAGCTCCCAAAGTCATTGGAAGCTTTTCTACTGACTGAGGAAGCCCCAGGGCCTGTCCCTATCCAAGTGCTGAATTATGCAATATTTAATTGTTCCAAATGCCCTCCAAAGTCTGACTGACTTGCTTAACTTCACACAATGGGAAGATGTCTACTGAGCCTTGGCTTGTCAAATGGAGCATATGCACAAGGCTTTGTAGGGTTGAATTGCCCTACTTGTTTGAGAATGTTACTGTTTTTCAGGTCGTTAAGTGCTATGGAAATTTATGTGCTATGGAAACAACTAAATGCCAGAGGTTCTTACATTTTGAGTGAGAACAATAGAAAGCACCCATTTTCTTGTCTAAATCCTGTATCATGATTGTCATTTAAGAAATTGGGGACCAAATGAAGTGTAACAGGGATGAAACACCCAGGAACAGAATAACAATTTTTGCCATTGGAATATATTTAGGTTTAGACCTTAGACAAAAAAGTTTTGAACTTTTCTGAAAGCAGTTTTCCCTGCAATGACAAAAAAGTTGGCACTGCTGGTAACAGGCAAATCTGCAAAATTCCAGGAATTATATAATCTCAAAGGCAAATGCTCTTGAGGCCAGTTCATAGATAAGAGGTCAGGAACTATCTCTTATTTGTATGCAATTCCACTCTTCAGAGTGAGCACATCAACTCCTCAGCCAAATCTGTTAAAATTGAGAACTCTATTCAAGCTTTTTTTTCCTTTCTGAAATGTTTCTATTTAAGCTGATAATACTTAATCCTTTGCAGTAAATGTTCTAAGGTTTAGTCTACTGCTATAATTGTCATGTACCTTTAGTGCCCCTTTGCAGACAGTAAATGTAACTTACAGGAAAGTGAAAAGGTTGCAAAATAAATGTCTTTAACATTCTTTTGCAGAACAAACTGGATCAAAGAGTACTTGGACACTGCTCCGTATTTGATCCTCATTTTCAAGCAGGTATATGGGCGGCTTCCAAATGGCAAAAAGAAGACCCACTACTACAATGAAATCAGTGTTTCTATTGCCTGTGGTATCCTGCTTGCTGCACTGCAGGTACGTTGACAGAACTGACACACTGGGATTCAATATATTAGTCTGGATTATGTACCAAGACTATTCTGCCCAAATGAAGGTGGAACCCAATTTAGATTTTAACATTTTCAGACTCCTGGGTTACTCCAATTCCTGGCAATATGTCTTAATTTTGAGTTTTAAAGTTATTCTACTCAGGTCTACATCTGAGAAGGTGATTCCTATCCTCAGTACTGGCTAACAGGAAAAAAAAGTATAATGTAGCTTCCAGAGTCGTCACTCTTCTCTCGGCACAGGCTTCAGCCCCTGTGGTTTCCACCTTATGCTAACAAGGCTGACAGGCTCTTCAGACTACCCAAGCATGGCTGTGCAGTGCCACACTGGCCCTTTCTTTTCAGTAAACCCTATAAAACAGCTTGACACCAAAGCACTTTTAGTATACAATGCTGAAAAAAAAAATCAGGGACATATTCCACAGGACAGGCTGTACTATTTCAATCAGTCTTTCTGAGGCATTTCTGAAAGTGAAGTGCTTCCTAAAGCTCAGCATGTTTGACACCAGCCAGTTAGATTTTCTCAGTGGTTTCTCAGTGCTCAGTTCTGCTTCTTGTATCTGATGTACTCACACAAGTGTTAAATAGAGAAGCTATTCTGATAGTTAACCTGGCCTGTCAGCAGATAACAGCAAGGTGCCTCTTCTTATATTAGGCCAATTTCCTACCAGGCACTGCCATTTCTCCTCCATTCTGTTTTGAATGACACTTCCTTTGTGTGCATTGCTGCTCCTCAGGCACCATTCAGCACCACCACCATTAGCTCTTCTCCTCTTGAGAAGATAGTAGAGATTACTTAACATGACAGATGCATTTCCTGGGCACCTCTCCCTAGCTGACTTGTATCTCAAAGCCTCCCAAAATGCTTTCATTACATAGACAGAGAGACTGAAATCCACATGTGCAGCTCTCAGGAAGTGACTCAGCTGTGTGGTCATACCTTGGATGATGTCAGCTCTTTATTGTTTGTCAGATTTTTTAGGGTTTTTGTGAGATTTTATATGAGAGGAAGAGTGATACATAGACTTATTTTGGGATTCTGATGTAATCCGTAACAATGGTCACTGTGAGAGATGCCAACAGACTCCTGACAACTTCTGAGGCAAAGCCTGTGCCCCCTGTCCCTGTGAGGTAAAGCTCCTGAGGAGGAACAAGTGTTCACAAGGCTGAAAGGCATCTTCCTGCCAGCTGTATGGAGGCAAGAACCGAAACATTTCTCTATATGAGCCAGATCACAGAACCATGTAATAGTTTGTTTTGGAATGGATGTTTCAAGGTCATCTAGTCCAACCCCCAGCCCCATGGGATGACATTCCAATCATATCCCCCACAACTGCCTCTCAACTTCCCTGTGGCTGTGGATCCCCCATCACACTGAGGACGGCAGGCAGGCTCTGGCTGTACAGCACACAGACACGGCAGGCAGACTGGGCTGTTGCTGCAGTGGAGAAACGCTCTACTTCTCTGTAAGCAGAGCAGGCATCTTTTATGGTACCATTGAGGCAGTCAGTAAATCAGGTGTTCTGAAGCCTGCAGCAGGCCTAACGAAGCAGCATTTCTGGGCTAGTCAACAGAAGGATGTGTACAGGAGTGGTGGGAACAACCGCTGCAAATACAGAGCACAGACCTCTGTCTCACTCTGTCGCTGTCTGTCTTGCTGCAGAACGCGGGTCTGTACACGGTGACCTCCACACCCCTCAACTGTGGCCCCCAGCTCCGGGTGCTGCTCCAGCGCCCAGCAAACGAGAAGCTTCTCTTGCTGCTCCCTGTTGGCTATCCCAAGAAAGATGCCACTGTGCCTGCGCTGACCCGGAAGCCGCTGGAAGACATTATGGTGGTCATGTGAGCCCAGTGCCAGGAGGAAGGAGTGCATCCCTGCTGACAGCTGAAGCTGTCACTGCTGTTTCTGTGCATCGTCCCCCTATGTCACTGTTGCTCTGGCTGTTTACACCTCTATTTCTTTTAGTGCTGGTAATCTACTAACAGCAGTGAGCAGTCAAGCACTGTGCCTTTGACAGCTGCTGTTACCTGTCTGACCAGAGCATTGTTCCAGGGGATATGTACAATGGCATTTAAATGACCTTCATCACTTGATTTTTCTCATGCATTGTGGGGACAAATCTCTCCTTGAACTGGAATATATATTTTCCTTTTACTTTTGTGATTGCCATTACACAGTTATTTTAACTTAAGAATTTTAATGAAGGTTGTATTAAAGGATACAAAGAAGTCAAACTCAGCTGTCCTATCTTGGTCAGTGTGTGCTGTTTAAATGCCCCTTCCCCTTCACTGTGTTCAGCTATGTGTAGAAAGATGCTATTTTCCTCTTACATGGTAGGATTTCTCTACTTGATTGATTTCAAAAACTTTCTCCGTACCAGACTTTCTCGTGGCTACGGGTGTCTTAGGTTGGGGGAAAATTAGTAGGAACAAGGCATACAAGTAATTTGCTTGTTACCGTTTATTAATACATGTTCCAGGCACAGTTAGATCATGTGGTAGCTGTCATTCGGGTCCCCGGTACTTGCTGCTTCCACCGGAAGCAGCCCAGAGGGAGCTACTATTCTGGTTATCCTGTTTACCTGCAACTATACCAGTTTAACACCCTGAAACTGAAGCTGCTTTAGAGACCTTGACACGTGAGAGGTGCTTTCACGCCAGCTCAGATCAGGGATTTGGGAGCGGCGCTGGAGGGGCTGGCGCTGCCGATGCCCGCGCAGGCAGAGCCCCCTCGTGGGGCCGCAGGTGCCGCCGGCTCCGCCAGCAGCGAAAGGGGAAACTCTGCAAGAGACGCGTCCTTCCTGCAGGTGTCTCTGTTCTGGGGAGCACTTTCCCACCCTGACCTCTGCTGCATCTAACGTCAGGCAAGTTCAGCCAAATTGGCTTCAGCCGTCCTTGAGGGATGAGAGGCTGGAGAGCAGTGCCGCGGAAAGGGACCTGGGGGGCCTGTTCGATGGCAAGTTGAACACGAGTCAGCAGTGCCCTGGCAGCCAGGAGGGCCAAGCGTGTCCTGGGGGGGAACAGGCACAGCATCGCCAGCCGGGCAAGGGAGGGGATTGTCCTGCTCTGCTCTGCACTGGGGCAGCCTCACCTAGAATGCTGGGGGCAGTTCTGGGTGCCACAATATAACAACATTAAACTATTAGAGAGCATCCAAAGGAGGGCAAGAAAAATGGTGAAGAGCCTTGAGGGGAAGATGTATGAGGAGTGGCTGAAGTCACTTGGTTTTTTCAGCCTGGAGGAGTTTGAGCAGTCTACAACTTCCTCATCCTGGGAAGAGGAGGGGCAGGCACTGATCTCTTCTCTCCGGTACCCAGTGACAGGACCCGAGGGAATGACCTGAAGTTGTGTCAGGAGAGGTTTAGGTTGGATATTAGAAAAAGGTTCTTCACCCAGAGGGTGTTTGGGCACTGGAACAGGCTCCCCGGGGAAGTGGTCACAGCACCAGCCTGACAGAGTTCAAGATGCATTTGGACAATGCTCTCAGGCACAGGGTGTGACTCTTGGCTGTGCAGGGCCAAGAGTTGGACTCAATGATCCTTGTTAGTCCCTTCCAACTCAGCAGATTCTGTGGTTCTGAGTTAACTCACTCCTCCTTATCTGAAGTCTAACCTGGTCTAGTGGAAGGCTCAGCAGAGGGATTGGAACTACGTGATCTTTAAGGTTCCTTCCAATCAAAACCATTCTACGATTCTATACGTCAAATCATATTTGGTATCACTTGTTGTCACCTGAGCAAGTGGAGGGGATAATGTTTTGCAGAGGTACAGATTTTGACCCCGTCTCACCCAGTGGGAAAAACTACTTTCCTCACTGACAGACCATTTTGCTGGTATTTCGCAGACATAGCTGTGTGTTCACCTGTTGTACTAGCCCTGTTTCACATTCTCAGTGGTACAGCTATGGAAGGAAGTTTCTTATGCAGGCCTAGTCTGAAATGAGCTCTTGTAACTACAGTCCAATAAAATAAATTTTTTTTAAAAAAGGAAGTCCTGGGTCTACACATTCTTTTAGTTTCTAAAAGCTAGTAAGGGAGATAGGGATTAGCTGAATCAAGTGAAGGCTGATCAGCTGCAGGTGCCCAGTTATCAGGAATACATATTAAAGTCACTGTTGCAAGTTCTCCTTCTGTGCAGATGCTGCTCTGCCCCACCATGTCCCTTCACACGCAGTTTGTACCTGCTGGTACTACTATGTTTTAATTCAGAGTTCACATCAACAGAGGGACATGAATTCCTGTCATGTTGCAATCTTTCCTACAGAAATAAACTCTGAGCTACAGAAATAAATTGCTTCTGCCTGGTCTCAGTCTGCAAAATAGATGACACTTAGAGAAACTTTACCAAATGAATTCAGTTTCAAACAGCAGGAGTTTGCATATATAAGGCTATTTCTAGTGTAGTTTCATAACTAAAACACAAAGAACTAAAGCAGTTTAAAAATATACAAAAAATTGTCCCAATAACAAGCATTGGTATGTACCAATATACTTGTTCACACCAAAGAAGATTAATGGTTGGTTTTTTTCCCCATGTGCTAATTCTAGAAACTAATATACACATAGTAGTCGAAAAACTCAAGCTCTCATACCTACTGGATGGGAAAGATTCTATCCAAAAAGCATTTCTGAAATCATTAAAAGGAAGTACAATAAGCTTTTTTTCATCTTTTTTTTTTTTTTTAATCTCCTGTACAAATGCTTATCCAAATGGAAAATACTTCAGTAGTATTACAACTGTTGATGATGCTGCAGTCTCTTGTAAATCATGTTAGTGCTCCTGTAGTGACAAGCCTACTTGGAATTGCCACTGTTCTTTAATAAGTGCACTGTCTTTACTTAAAACACAAATAATAAATTTTGCCTTTTCATGCAGCATATTGTTGAATAAAATAAAGGTTAGCATTTAAATTGTTTTACATTTAACTAGGGATATCTGGTTGGCATTTATTCAATTTCAAGGTAAAACATGTTTTTCTACTATCTAAATGGAGTTTCCCATGTTTCCACTCGTGTCCTTTGCCTGTTGGCTTGGTGCCACCCATCTCCTGGAGAAGTCTGGGTTCATCTTCTGTGTATCTTTCAATCAGGTAGCTGCAGACAGCAACTAGCTCTCCCCATTTCTGGGATCTTTCTTCCTTGAACTGTGTAGACAATTTTGTGTGCATTCAAGGACTCTCACTGTCTGAAATTTGTCAGACAAAGCTCTTGAAATCAGGTGCAACATGATGGGTTGCATGCCAATCCAGATAATTAAAGGAATAAGTATCACATTTGTTGGAACCATGGCCAACTGCCCATCTCCTCCCACTGCATGGATGACTGAACTGGCTTTGGTTTCAGTCTGCCCTTGAACACAGAGCTGAAAGGTATTGCAGCTGGTGCTTCATTAGCAATCCAGCTGGCCATGCCTTGAGGCAGGGAAGCATTACTCCTGGAGCAGCACCACCTTACCCACTCCACCATCTTCCTTTCAAGAAGGAAGGTGAGCCAGAACCCAAATGATGCTGCTAGAAAGTAATTTTTTTTTTAAATCTTAGTGGTTCAGAGTGCAAGGTCTGAGGACTCCCTGGTAATGTGCCCATCTCCTCCATAGCTATGTGATAGAGTGTAAGATTCTCATAAATTAGCTGGGCTGTGGTACCCATATAAGTGCTCTCTGCTTGATGAAAATAGCAGGTTGTCAGTATTTAGCTTTTTTGCAAGTAGTTTAAAGCTAAGTGCTGTTATCTTGAATTTGACAGAAATAACTGTTCCCAGGCACAGTTACTGGGTCTGAGCTGGTGCACAGGAATGCAACAGGCTATAGTTTATCAGCTGTGTATTTGAGCATTTCTTACCATACAAATTCACACTAGTACAATGAAAGTAAAGCAACTTCTGGGTATGAGGAAGTGCCAGCTTGGTGCTGTGTACCCCAGATGAACAGAAGCACACAAAGCCCCTACCTCAGGTTGTGGTTTTGCTCTGATTAAGCTGCAGCACTTCAAAGACATTTAAACAAGTAGATGTGCAGTCAGCATCTGATTGATTTATTTCTTTAATTGCTACATAGATCTCATGGGCCCATGAAAAATCAATCTTGAGAAATAATCCAGCCTGTACTCTAAGGCAGGATCAGCTGTAGTTGATTGCCAGGTACTGACAAAACATGAATCCACAGCGCTAATAAACTGCTCCCAGCAAAAGACTTGAAAGAAATGAAAATGCAAATGCTAATTCTGCCAGCACATGCAAGTCCTAAGAAGGTTTTATTTCCAGAAGGGCTCAGCCTTGGCATTATGTTGTGTTGCTGATGAGACCTCCATGGAGATCATTAGGAAGAGGTTGGGGTGCTGTGTTGTTTTTGAAGATTTCCACCCACCTGAGCTTAATCAAAGTAAGAGCTGCAAAAGTAGAACAGACATTGTACTCAAGACTTAGAACTCTCAAGGAATTTAATTTTTTTTTTGCCTAACATTACCTGTGTCAGGCACCTTTGAGAGCCAAGCCTTTGCCCATATAGATAGAACTGTCCTGTGCTTGTAGAGTGTAAATAATGAGAACACTTAATGGCATGAGAGCTGGGCAACAGATCATTCAAATTTAAGATGGAAGAGAGTCACTGAAGCTTGAATCAGTGCAGCAGCAAGTTACCAGTCAAATATCACATCCTGTTCCAGGTTGTGTATGTGTATTAACTTAGCTACAAGATTGGAACTGAGTTGAACTAGTTCTGGTAGAAACAACAAAGGCATTCCAAGACCCAGGTAACACAGTGTCAGACATGGGAAAACAGTGCTGATCAGCGAGATGGATAATGACCATGACCTCAAGGCATCAGTTACCAAGTTTTTTGACACACAGGTTTGAGACATGAGGTGTTTGAAGGATTTTTAAGAGAACTTTTGGATTTTTTTATGAGGAGCTGCCCTGTGCCTGAGGGTAAGTTCTTGTCTATACTTGAGGGTAAGATCTTGTAACTGAGATCACAAGTGACTCAGTTTGAAAGGGTGAGACCAGAGTCCAACAGTTTTGCCCTACAATGTGACAGCATTGGTGAAGTTATCCTGAGGAGCACCTGTTGCAAATACCAAGTTCAGAGTGTGAATGCTGGGAGTCAGATAGACAAAAGCACATCTGTGTAGGGGCACAACAGTCACAGATATGCTTCAAAGAGAGGATCTGCTTTAACAGGCTGCCTTTTTTTTTTTCAGTTGGCTATGCAGTAGGGGCATGGGTCTGTAGATTATGCACTGGATTTTAATGAAGCTTTTGTGTCATTGTTTTTGTAGTGCAAATGGTCCAAATGTCAGAACGCTTTTAACACCTTCAGACTATTCCTTTAGTTCACTCATAGGACGGCAATTATTCATTCAGATTGCAGAAGGCTGTCACAGCCAATTCTCTGTCAGACCATCGCCAAGGTTCCACTCTTGGGTAAAGAGGAATATGTTCCCTAGCAGCTTGCTGTGAAAGATATCTCTATGCAAGTAGCATTACCAAGTGGAAGGGTTAACAACGGCCTGCTGGTTTTGCTTCCTGGGGCAAATAAATATGAGATGTGATATAAGTCACCCCTTTTTTGGTCTGAAGATCTTAGTCTGCTTTCAGTACCAGTGTACCAGTAAACTTGTTCTTTGTGGTTTATGACTGAGGAAAAAAGAGCAAGACATGCCACAACTACCAGGCAATGTGTAAGTGTCCACACAAAGGGTCAAAGAGCTGAGGAGAAAAAGAGCTTTCCTACGCTGGCAATTCTATTTGTTCCTGTTTGTGAGCTGGTATGCATTAAATTTAGAGCTGACTAAATTTCAGGAGACTAAGTGACCCTTGAAAAATCTGTGTCACTCCTGGAATTATGTGTTAAAAGCTACTAATGAACGATGACTTAGCTGCTGTCAAGCAGGACAGTTGTGGCACCACTCCTCTTCGGTATAGGGCCTTTTATTTCTCAGGGTACTTTTTAGACTTAATACAATACAGCAGCTCATTCTTTAATATTGGTCTCCTTTTCCCTTTTTGCTAGAAAATGAAAATGAGGCACATGATGAGAGAAGACTAATTTTAAATTCAGTGAAATATAAATATTGGTCAAAGCAAAAAGGTGGTGTAATCAATAAACAAAGTGATGGACAGCTATATGTAGCTTTATGCATTTAAATGTTAAGTAATCGCATATTTTACAGTTGTGCAAAATGATATGAAGTAAGAGCATCCTCAGCTTTAAACTAAGGTGAATTATCAATTAACTTTAGTAGTAGCTGGGCCTGCAAAGGGAAGAAAAACAAACTTCAAAATGAATACTTGAAATATTCATAAATCCATTATCTATTTAGAAATCAAAAGCCACTGAAAATACTGACTCATTTTGATTAACTTTCAAGAAGCATTAAAAGAATTG
This sequence comes from Aleadryas rufinucha, assembly GCA_013397815.1. Classification (NCBI taxonomy): domain Eukaryota; kingdom Metazoa; phylum Chordata; class Aves; order Passeriformes; genus Aleadryas; species Aleadryas rufinucha. The sequence continues at coordinate 126,784 of VZTH01010339.1, forward strand.
TGATTATTTCCTTTCACTGCTTTGGAGACCAAAGCAACATATGCAAGTTTAATCACATGAAAGAGATTTAGGGGCTGTTTCATGCTGAACTGTATTTCAGACTGCCCTTGAAATGAGAAATTTTATTTCCAAACTGTCTATTAGCCAGGATGTCGAGGCAACAACTGATCATCTATATGTAGGATTCCAGATTGTGTTTCAGCTTAAGGATATGTTATGCACAGAACAGGGCATGGTAGCTCATTTCAGTGGCTCAGTGAGATCTGAGAGACAAAGATGATGCACAAACCTTAAATACATTGTGCCTCAAATGTCTCAGTTTGCTACAACAGAATTGTAAATCAGAGGTGGTCGATGATGGTATGGTACCTGACAGGGAGATTTCTTGTGACCACTAACTCTGGCTGTGCAAGTACGTGTGAAGGAGTATGGAAAAGAGGTGTATGTATACATGTAAAGCACAGATGAGGACTGTGGCACAGCAGAACTGTTCTTGCCTCACGTGATACAGATTGGTTCTTCCTAAGTGGCTGCAGTTTTGCCACTTTCCAGGAAGGAAATCTTAGGCAAACACCAAACATTGCTGGTTTTGGAAGGAACAGAATTAAATCTTGGAAAAAAGCTCTAAGGCCAGAAGGATTCTTAAAAAGTGTCTTGGTTCTTGTCAGAAGATAAGAATGTTTTATACAGGATAACCTCTAACTATTGCTTCTCTCTGATACCTGGTACAATTTGAGTGCATTCATGATGAATGAACAGCAGCAAAATAATATCTGCTTCTTGTTTACCCATTTTCTTATGTTTTTGAACTCAATTTCTTTTCTGTCCTTCATTTCACATTTGTCACCTCACAGGATATTTTTGCCATAGGAACTTTTTGAGCTTTGAGTATGGTGTTCCTATTCTTTAATAGAACAAGCATGAGTACTATGCAAAGTGTGTTGAGCTGGCAGAAGGGTCAGGAAAACAGCAAGTACAGGTCAATAGCAAGATCTCCATCTTTCTGTGCTTATTTTTACTGTGATTTTTATCTATGTGGGTACAGCACCTGAACTGCACTAGGTATGTAACAAAAAGTGGTTCTGCCTCCAAAGTTTGTCTTCCTTTTAGCTGCATTTGTTATACTATCTGTTTATAATCAGATGGCAAAACACAAGTAGAAGTATGAATGAGGTAATAAACAAAGGTTAGAGCAAACTCTTTTCAACTGTTGTCTATTTTAACTGCCAGGAGAAATCTGGCAAGCACCTCCTTTCCTGCAAATCAAAGTGAATAAACACTCTCTGTGAATATTACCTTCCCATTTAATTTAGTAAATTGTTGATGAACAAATTGCAAAGTTCAAGAATGTAATTATTCGGGATTAGTAGGGAATTTCTTTAGCACATAATTGATATTCTGTGGATCATTTGGTTAGCAGCTGAAAACAGTTTGTAATTGATGCTGTAATTAACCAGCACAGTGCTCACTCTATATGAGACTGCAGTGTTATAAATTTGGGTAGGCCCAGAATACAGAGCAATGTAGCTTGACTGCTAACTAACTTACACTGGACAGATGTTTTGTAAAAGACTACACTTTCACCTGTAGGAATTGAGTACAGAAGGTTTGCAACCAGGTCTGAATCAAAAATTGCCTCAGAATTCACGTACCTTTAATTCTGTGCTGATGTCAGCTGTCTGTGGGCTCCCACTCTGTGGGTTTTGCACCTCCCTAGTTGTTCAGGGCAGAATGGACTAAATGTGACTGATTTATGAAAATCCACATGGAAAGGAGCCCTGGATGGTGAAAGATCCTCTGCATAAATGCCTACTATCTGTGGGGCATTCCTTCAGAGCATGAGGGTCCCTCTTGAATGGAGGCTGTGTGTTTTCACCTGCACAATCATGCAGCAGACCTGTATTGTGGGAGGAACATGATTCTTTTCTGCCCCTTAGATCCAGAATAGCAGAGTCCTTCTGTGAGCAGCTAAATGGGGAAATACTATTTTCTGCGTGGATTATTCAGAGTCAACTGATGTAATAGGAGACAGTGTTGCCTGCAGGCCAGTATCCCTGTCCAGAATTAAAATACCTTTCTTAAGAAAAAAATAAATTATGTTTTAAATAATCTTTCTTTTTTTTCAGTTTATGAGCTGCATAACTAACCTGGAACTCCTGTTCTGCTCTCTAAGGGCTGGATACATAAATGCAATTCTGTTGTTTAGCTTCTCAGAGAAAGTCTTTTCATATGGAAGAAACTTTCCCCTAACCTTTTGAAGATACAATCATTTCTTTTATCCCCAGCTGCTCCTGAATGGCAAGAAAGCACATGAAGTGCTCCATTACATTTGCTACCATTGCCTTTGTACCACTAGATGGCACGAGAACACCACGTAGGAAGAGAGGACCTTTGCCTTGAAACAAGTTGGCTCCTTAAGTCCTCTTACTCCAGTTACCTTTGATCATATTCTGTTACCCAAATCACAGATCTAGGAATATGCATCTGAGAGTTAAAAGCTAGAGTGTTATCTGTGATCAAAAAAGGACCGCACACAAAGACTAAATTTGTCGTGCACTTTAATAGCTTAAGAGTTGACTGTAAATGCAAAGGGTAAAACTCACTTCATCCAAGCTCTGACAGGATTGTATAGGTGGGGTTTTTCTTTGCTGTATAAGGGACCCAGTTTTATTTAGTCACCTGGTCACATCTGCTTTGCAGTGACACAGATGCAAAGTTTCCCATTAGTCATGCAGCAGACTGTCAGGTTCACAGGTGTCTTCAAATAAGAATATGGTCACTACTTTTCAGCCATTTCCTTTCATTGAATTAATTCACCATGTATTTTCCTTCCTCCCCTGTGGGTCTTCATACTCCAGACCTTTTCAATCCTGTCTGGCCAGCAGCTAAGGCGTGACACGCAGACACTTGTCCCTTGAGAAGCAGATCCAACTCCAGTCTACTCAAAGGCTCTTACTTGCTTGTGTGAAACACAAGGCATGGTTGTCCTCTGAGTAAAGCTTGTAGACTTATTTGATTTCTGCTGTTTGCCTGAGAGAAAAAGGAGATCATTCCTTCTTTCTTTCCCTTCAGATATGGATAAACCATGATGGAATTATGTAACATAAGAATAAGAAAGCTGTGGAGAAAAAGCTTTCCCTCCCTCTTCTCCCAACTTATCTCTGAAATAAATCTTCATTTACTCTTTCTTTAAAGGATTTTGGAATGAGCTGTGCATGAAAACTAGAACTCTCCCTGTTTCCATGAGTGGTGGGAAAATTAAGCCTGGGATTTTAGATAACTTTTGAAGTAAGTACAAGTCACCTTTTAATATGAAGCGTGGTGACCTTAGAAGCCTAATGGGAGCATAGAAGGGCAAAATGGTCTGGGAGTGGAACACAGGTTTGAAGGCATTTCTGTAAGGCTGTGTTCAGACTAGATCTGTAGTTTTACAACAAAAATTAAATACTGGGGGAAGGTAGGCTTGGATTTGCCTGCAGGTGTGGAGGAGTTACTTGGTTGCCCAAGCAGTGAGTCAGTCAAATGCCAATATCAAGAAGGAACATTCTTCTTACAGAAGATTCAATCAGGTAGCTAAGACACAAGACTGGAACTTCTGCCCATGTAACACTAGATACACCACTCCCATATTTTTTCTGTCAGTGCATGAATGGTGGGATTTGTGCTGATAATCTCCAAAGGAAATGAAAGGGGAAAATTACTACAGCAGCCCATGATAATCTTGGTCTGATAATCTCAAAATTGCTGCTTACATCAGTTTTCCAGATTTCATATTCATCTTATCTGTGACTAAACCTTATCTGTACTTGATCATTAATCACGAATGTATTCTTCCTGTAATAGTCGTGGATGCTGAAAGGAAAGTAGGAGACTGAAAAAGAATAGATAAACACTGCACAAATATTTTAACAGTGGACAGACTGGCAGCAATGAACTTTGTGCACTTGAGGAAGAAAGTATTTTATGATTAAACTTAAAATCTGTCTTGGATGCTGCTTTCAGCATTTCAGTTACTCCTGAGGAGGATTCCAGGTGTCTACTTGAAAATAGAAAGTGTACCCAGGCAGGGGTTTCTGTCTATATTCTGTGCTCCTGTACTCATAAAGAAGAAAATTTCTTACAAAGGCAAGGCACTAGATGGAATATACAGTATTGGGGTTTTTTTAAGATAGATTCATATAAGTCTAATGAAAGCCTCTTCACTATGTTGTTTGTATCATGTTTATATAGATATGTCTGAAATTTCTCCAATAATGTGATTATTTTGTGCTTCCTTGCTTGCAACCTAACATACACTGCTTTGCACTTTTTCACTGGAGGCAATATGGAGCAGTTGATGGAGAAACTGACTGACAAAATACCTTTAATTCTTACCTTGAAAGAGTTGCTAAAGGGAAAAATTGAAGCAGAGGGAGCACTGAGAACTAAACAATGAGAGGGTCTTACGAATTCATGGCATGTGCGGTAGAGAGTGGTTACTGTTTTGCCAAACTGCATTACTTTAGAGAGACAATTCCACAGCAATTGCACCAGCTATTCTTTGGTATTTTCATAAATCACAGCAATAGGAAATTATTAGCTGTACATGCCCTTGGCAGCCCCCCTGCATGCATCCCCCTACTGACTGCACCTGGAGCTGAGAAGCAAGCCTGCCTTGGGTAGTGTGGTTATGCCTGACGTGGTTAAAATTAAGGAGTGGAAATGAGAGTGATGCTGAGGACTGCAGGGCTGACCACCACCTCACCCAGACTACCCTGTGGGTCTTGCCGAGCTTGCATGTGCTGGGTTTTGGGCATCTATCAAAGCCTGTGGTGGTGCAAGGCAGAAGGAACAAGTTCTCCCATGTGAAGAAAGAAAAGCGTTTGGCTGAAGGAGAAAATAAAGCACTGATCCCACAGTCTTTAAAGATAAACTCCTATGAAACACTGAAGTGTTGATTATTTTTAGCGGGGGAGAGCCTAAGGGGAGGGCTTGTCAAATAGATTAAACCATTGTCAGGAGCAGCACAGGATTCTCCTGCAGCACTTTCCTTTCCATCACACCTGCATCCTGATGTGAAATAAAAAGCATGTGCGTGGTGGTGGGGGAATGTGGAGGAGGGAAAAGCTGCACTTGGGAGAGCTGAAGTGGTAGCAGTCAGTGATGGAGTCATTGTTTCCTGTCACTGCTTTTACCCTATTAGCTTCTCTCATGCTGATTTCTTTCTGTTAATCCCCAGGATAGCCTCTGAGAGTTGTTTATCATCCCGGGGCAAAATGATTCCAGCCTGCTCTCACCACTCTTTTTTCCTGCACGCAGTGTTGCTGATGTGTCTAAGTGTCCAGAAGAGCCTGAGGACAGAGTGAGAGGATGTTTTCTCATTTTTGTCATCTTGCTGGGCCCGTGACTCTTGCTCAGCACTGTTCTATTTCCCCCTGCTTCTCCCAGGCACCCAGGCTGTGAGAAGCAGTGCTGTCATGCTGCAGCAAACAAGGTGCTGTGCAGCTGCTGGGCATTCATCCGTGCCGGGCCAGGTGCTGTGTAATATTCCCTTTGGGAGCATGTGTTTGAACATTGTTCAGAGCAGTCTGGTCACGGTGGGATGGCATGGGTGCGCTGGGTAGGGTGGGGTATTATTCAATGCTGCCCTTTGCCAGCTAGGTTTTACTAATTTCCTGGGTCTGTTGCATGACTTATCTCCCAGACAGAAGGAAGAAAAGGCTGGGAGAGTGTGTTTGCCCCAGACAAAGAAGGTATTTGGGAGGACACCTGGAGGTTCAGCCAGGTGTGACAAGAAGAAGCTGACTTTCTTTTATCTAGAGCAAAAGTGTGAATATGTGAAGTGCCTTCAGAGGCCAAAGGTTATGGTATAACCCCATCTGAGTCTCTCTTCTACCTTTCTATTCAATTGTTTAGATCAGCCTTCTACAGAAGAACGTCTTTTAGGTGGCAGTCCATCACAGAAGACTTCTGCGACTCTTCAGTCCTGGTACCATTCTCTAGTTTTGTATTGTCCTACAAATCCTCTGGCTTAGGCTTTTAGAGCCTAGAAGAGGAGGCTTGTACATAAAACAGAAGCATGTATTTCCTGATAACTAAACTTTGGGGGAGAGGAATCAAATGAATATATAAGCAGAAAATCCATGTACAAAACTGTTCTTTTTAGAAGCCTATCAGCCTAAAAGTGGAATCTACTGGGACTCCCAGGTTTGAGTAGAGAGAAGGTGGGACTGAAGGCTGTCTCTCTTAATAGTGTTTCTGAATACTTCAGGAAATGTGCCTTTAAGCCTACTCAGATGATCTCTCCTCCACAGTTTTAAGTTCTTCTTATATAGCTGGTTAATCTGACTTTGGGAGGCTCTTGTACTGCCACATGAAAACATTTTTATGCCTTGTCCTAGAGTATTCCCTCACTCTACTTTATAATCTGAAAGGAGAGATGAGACTCCCTCTCTAGCCTCTGAAGGGCCTGGTGATCCTAAGTGTGAAAACCCTCTCCAGAAGTGGTAGGTGAATGGCTGAGCTGTATGAAACTGAACTATGTTCTTTCCTGCCTGATCTAGGCAGCTTTCTTTTCAATTTAACTCCATGTTTTTATACAGCAAATTGCCTTCCAGTAATCAAACAAACATTTAAAAGATTATATATACAATTTCAGGCATCTTCAAATTCATCACAGATGTCCTTGGAGTTTTGTGTGCTCAAGGGAAAGCTTTGGCTTTTAAAGATGGAAGAAACAGGAAGAAGATGAGAGATGAAAGGGGAGAGGCTAGCTGCTTTCAGAAATATGGGAATTATCAGACTGAGCCAGACTTAGACCATGTAGTCTGGCTTGGATACATTGAGTGCAGAAGGGGATTCTAGTTATCACTCAGCACACACTGGTGGAGTACATGTCTTCAGTCATGTAGGCTCCTGGTGTCTGCATAGCTGAACCATCTCCCTTTGGAGCTGGGATCCCTGCAAGCAGAACTAGAACTTAATTACTCTGCTGTTCCTCCTGGGAAGGGATCCACACACTGACGTCTGATATCAGTCTGAGCTAAGGAAGGAGCAGGGAAAGAGGAGCTGTCGCCTTACTGTGGAACAGCTGCATTTTGGGCTCAGTGCCAAAAGTGGGGGAGGAAAACTTCTGGAGGCCTGAAGAGATAGAGAAAGGAAAATCCCTTCAGGTCTTAGGCTTCAAGAGACCAACGCCGTGTGTGGGCAGGAGCTGGGATGCTATGTGGGAAAGATTTGCAGTTTCAGTAGGAGTTTCCTCCCAGGTCTTCATGCAAACCAAGTCCCCTAAATCCCAGGCTTTATCACAGATCTAGGCTAGTACTCTGGGATGGGCTGCAGAGCTACAGCCTCCACCCCTTTCCACCTACTGGCACCAGATACTGATAACCTCTGGATTTAAAGATGCACTGCTTTTGGCACAGAGGGTCTCAGAGCCAAAACCAGCAGTGTGGCCATCTGAACCCCTCATCAGTAGCATGAAGCAGCACATTATGGGAAGCTTATGCTCAGGGCACAGAACTTGGCAAGTCTGTGTGATGTAGCTGCCACAGCTCTCAGCCTTGCATGCTTTATGCTCTGGTGCAAGACAAGGGCGTTTCAGCAGGGCAGGCAAAAGTAGGGTTCAGTGATACTGGCAGCTGGCTGCTTGCTATGAAGTGAGAGCACAAAGGCCATGTATTGTTTTTATTTTAGGGTGTTTGATATCAGAAAAGCACTTTGCAACACTGCACACATGCCTGGGCTTCCAGTGACTTCATTTAGAAGTGTCCAGCCACACCTGGAGGGAGCTGTAAAGTGCGAGTCGGGATGACAGCATCTTTTGTAAACAACAGGATTTCCTGGGATTGTGTTTGAATGGTTGGCCCTCTTGGAGAGGGGGAGAATGTATTAGGTCTCTGACAAGGTAATGAGAAGATTTTCTGTGTTATGTAATTGCTAAGGCCACTGGTTACCATTGAGCCAAAAACCTGCTTCAGAATGAATGGGTTAAGGTTATCCACATGGTCGTGTTGAATAAATTCAAATCACATGGGATACAATTACATTAAAAACTTTAGTCAGTTTAAACCATGTCTCTGTCATTCTTATTTTTGATAAGCATAAAAACACCCTGTAGTGAAACCAGCTAACTGTGTGTTCCTTGCAGGAATGTGTCATAGGATTATGTTGTGACCAATCTAAGTGTTTTTTCAATGTTTCACTGCTTTCACAGCTTCTGGTATATTCTCCATAAAATTTTTTTTTCATTTTTTGTATTTTAAATTTATCCTGACTGTCTGATCGGGACAGGATAAATACATCTTAATGAACCCTACAATGAATATGAAGCTACTCTGGCAAACCAATTTGATTTTCGTGAATCTCATTGTTAGATGAATATATTAAAAAAATTAGTGTGGGTCCTCTTTGAGGGCAAACACTTCCTTTGAAATTAAAGTAATATTTTGTGAGCATCATGCTTAGCTCTTGTTCAGTGGCAATGACCAGGTAAACCATGCTGTTGTAGCCCTGTTTGGTGGTATGTATAAGCTTTCTAATGTACACTTTAAATGTGATATCAGCAAATAATGTGTGTAGCTTTAAAACAAGCTTTGGCAAGCAATCAGTCTGGCAGCATTTGACTGGACTTGCAGTGAAGCAGAAACAGGAAAGTACACACTTCTTTAAATTTGCCCTGTCTGTTGGTGGAAATAGTCCTTGTGGTATTTGTCCAGTTGTGTTACTGAATCCAATCGCTGCAGCAGCTTACAGGCATTTTCATTAGCTTGAACCACTGGATATAATTTCTGAAGTTCTGATAAGTGGTTTTAAGAAAAATACTTTTTAAAGAATCAGTCTCACTTACCCCAGCAATTGTGGCTTCAGTGCATTGTGGCATGGTTGCTATCAGCATCAGTCCATGCTGACAGGCATCAGGAACTAGGAGATAACCAGGATCTGAAGCACTGCCCATAATATTATAGGAAATCTGTACTCCCTAGCATATGCACTGTCCCATTCTAAGAAAGGCTGCCATTTTTGACCTCCCAAGGTTTTGCTGCTTCTAAAGTAGAGGGACCAAATTGTGCCATGGATGGAGTTCAAGTGGTTCTTTGTTTTAAGCAGCTATTGGATCTCAGCAAACATCAGAGAATTTTGGGGTACCAGACATTGCCTTTGCTGTCTGAGCTGTATCTTTTCTGGCATGGAATGGTAGAGATAAAGTCTTCTTTTCCATTAGAGTGAAAGGAAGTATATTTTGGTTAAGGTTGGTATTGTTAGGAGATTTGCTTGAAAATGAAGGTGTATTGTTTTAGCACAATGTACTGTAATTTAAATCATTCACAATGCAATTTCTTCTGTGGTTCCAGTCTGTAAAGTAAACCAGAAACGGACATTTTAGCTGGTGCATTCAGTTTTAAAGCATTGAATTCTGCACATAATGTAAGCAAGAATTCTCATTTTCTTGCTTCATGTAATTTTCAGAAGTAGTGGTGCTACACCTCTTTTATTCTCCATCTGAATAATGTCTCTGACTTTTTTTTTTTCCTTCATCACTCTGGAAAAATACTGTAATATTGTCATGTTCAATATGCTTGTCTCAGTTTACCTAGTTTCACTCTGCCAGGCAGATGAATGAGTTAGAGTTTTGTCTTCTGAGACAGAAGCTGCCTGAGGGAACTTGAAGCTCAGTGCTTTGCTCTGTGCCTAGATGTTCACTGAAGGGTAGTTTTCTTCCCTGAAAGCACCTTGTTTAGCTGTACCAAATAAATCTTTGTCAGTTTTGCCTTAAGGGGCTATGCCCTTCCTCACTGTAGGTTTAAACTGGAGTGTGGGGACATGATAGCAGAGTTCTGTGAATCTGAGCATGCCTGGGATGTGCAGAAGGAGGCCTCTGAACATGGGCTTTGACTCAGCAGAGGATATGCTGCTCAGGGCACAGAGGAGCTGGCCAGAATCCCTGCTTTTACTCTTGCTTGGAAACTCACTGCAGAGAAATGGACTGCCTGCCTGCCTTCAGGTAAGATGACTGCCACTCGGTTCTGCCTTCCTGGCGTGGGACCATGGAGGCTAAATTCTTTTTCAGCCTGTGCAAGTCATGATTCTGCTTGTTTGCTTCCCAAACCCACTCCAGCAGAAAGGAAGTAGAAAAGTAGCAAAATATGCTAAAGAGAGCAGTGTAAAATTCAGACAACTGAGATTGTGTAGCTTTAATATGAACTCCAGTAAAATTCTGTGCCCTTCCTAGTATTTAAGAGTAGCATTTGCTAATATTTTAGTTTCCATTAATGGCCTGCAGTGGACATGACTGCTACGTCTCCTTGTGTACATCTCAAGTAAATAACTCCTTGAAGAAAGTGGTATATGAACACAGGTTTCTTCAGTGTGAAGTCATGAATGATCCTGTTTGTGAAAAGGAACTTTTTCTCTCTGTTTTTTGACCCTTTCTCCCCCAGGTTTTTCAAGTGCAGGTTTTACTTTCAGCCCCATCTGCTGTCCTTTTACCTCTTCCACCATCTTTTCCAATGCGTCATTCATTCTTAGTGCCGCCCTATTTGGATCTGGTGATTTGCGTATATGCTCGCTCCCCTGCTGAATAACCAGCACGAGGCAGGAAAGTCTACCCGCTGACTAGTGACTGCTTCTTTCCTACTTTGCCTTTTTCAGAGTAGGTTAAAATCCAGCTTTTAATGGAGAGAAGAGAGAAGAGTTATGCAGTGCCACCAAATTGAATGCCACCTTCACTCAGCTTCTGTGCAGGCTTTAAACGGTGTTAGAAAATAATATGAGGAGACAGAAACCTATCATGTTTAGATGATATCTAGAGGTTTTCTTTAGATCTGATTATCACTATTATAGTCCACATTAATGACCTATATCAGAACTTGGTCTGCTTTTTTTTTTTTAAACCAAGGTTTAGCAGTGTTTTGTTTGTTTCCTGTGGTGATATTTGAGGGATTTCCATGTATGGCTGCACCATCTGAAAAAGCTGCCAAGGCTAAAATGGACCTCATGTCACAAAGTCCACAGTTTTTGTAATGTGGATTTCTCCCACGTCACTGTTCTGCTCAGTGCATGGTACAATGGATTTTCCTAGTAATTTTTTTGTGATGGTACAGTCTAGGGATAAACCAGCTGGAAGCTGGGAGTGATTCCCAAGTCTTGTGTAAGGAGCTCTGTTCAAACTCTGTTTTGACTTCATTCAATAGCCAGCTTCCACATCTTTCTCTCTGTGCTCAGGCTTTCAAGCTTCTAGAAATAAGCTCAAGTGCATGTACCTGAATGGGGTTTCACCACGTTGCTGTCAGTCATGAAATCAAAACTACAGAACATGCCAAGGAAAGCAACCATCCCACAGGCTATATGTGGAAGCTATGTATTTTTTTGCAAGAAGAGTTGTCCCTCCAAATAATTCTTTACTTCAAAATCAGAAACCTCAAGTCCCTTCTGAATAGCATCCACCAGGTTTTGGGTAGGGACAAAAGATGGGAGCTGCTGTGCCTTCAGGGAGATGGCTGTGATTTCCAGGCATTCTCTGCTCCTGAAAGATGGAAATTCCTGTTGTGCACAGAGGTGATGTATAGCTTTGAGCATATGGAAGATGGGAGCTTTTCACTTCTTGGAGAAGCAGTACGTGATTTATCTCTAGTTTGGTAGGGAAAAAAAAATTCTGGCGTGCCTTTCTGGAAAGGTTGCTGGGCCCTGACTTCCTTTGACCTGGTTTAATTGAGGATTTTGCCAAGCCTATTACATGGGATGTTCTTTGGCAGCACTGAGCAAACAAAGCAGGCTGATCACAAATTGTCATTTACACGTGCACAGAACGAAATATAAAAATAGCTCTTAAAAAAAATGAATTTCCTTTTCAGTGACATATAATAACCTTCCTTCAGTAACCTGTCATAGACCTCAAGATCTGTATGACAAAACATCTCAGCTTCCTCAGTTTTATGTCTTCCCAGACACATTACTAACAAGGCTGAAAAATGCAAAAAATGCCCATCCAATTATTTTTATTTATTTTTTTCTTTTCATTAAACTACATTACTGGTTCTACAGATGTACCCATTTTGTGTCTGCCTACCAGCAATGTCAGCCAATATTTACTGATGCACCTGCTTTACCTTTTAAATATTCCCACATGTGAAATACGTGGGACATATTAACATATTTCCTCATATTTCAGGAAAAATTATCTATTGCATACACAAAGCATTTGCTTTTGAAGTATTAAACCTCAGGTTGTTGGCCTGACAGGTACTTGCAGTACAGCGCATTTCATGATGTGAATGAGTGAGACAACCAGATAGATTAAAAAGGAATTACAGGTGAAATTACTTTTCCTTACTGTTTTTAAGCAAGATGTCATTTTTTTCAGAACATTATTCATTAAGTGAAAAGATGGTTCCACACCCTGAGAAGTAATATTTCACGTTTCTCAATGAAAGGGAAAACCATATTACAATGTAACTGGCCTTGGTTTTATTTGAAGAAGCAGTCTCAAAATTCTCCTGTTGTAACTCGTCACCTCCTTGACAACAGGTATGTTTATGGGCTTAGGACAGTCAATAAGAAAGCAAGTGACAGCAATTTTTATTGTACCCATAACAATTTAAAAGTGATAGAGTCTCACCTTGGCTCCCCTACTGTTAAGAGTTTTTCCATGTTTGAAAGCTAACAAGACTAGAGATTTTCCCCTTTATGAAATGTTATTAGCTACAAGACTGAATAATTTGCCAAATCTGTGCAACAAAAAACCACTGATGACTTAACAGCTCTTAGGGTTCATTGCAGGATTTGCTTTAGTTTTCTTAGTTAGGAGATGTCTACATCTGACCTAAGGTAACTGCATACTGTCTGTTGACATCAGCAGCATTCCTAAGAGTCAGGAAAGGATACTAAACCATAATTGGTCGTCTGACACATTGCTAAAGACTCTTATGTGAGCTGGTTATTTTCCCTTTACCTTCTTTTTTTACCATCTCCAGTTTACTGTTTGGCTGTTTCATATGTATGTTATAGAAAGAAACAGGTAAAGAATCACATACCTAGGATCAATGTAAGATCCAAAAGAGATATAGAAATGGGAAAACTTGCATGAATATGAGGCTTATGTACTGCCCATCAAGCTCTGCAATTTCACCAATAAATTCTAAATTTCAACCAAATTCAGCAGAAGTGGAGACTTCTAAGATGATAGCTCCCTAAAAAATGTCATGAAAATTCATTGTGAGGAAGAAGACAAAAGAAAAGTTTGAGTTAAGTCCTTATCTTACTTCTGTGATGTGTGAATTTTGCTGTCAGCACTCAATGCTCTAAATCAGCTGTGACCTGTGCTATCTCTCACCCAGTCAGATGGGTAACATGTATGGCAGGGAAATAGAAGTGTTGTGGGAATCAGGGCTAGAGCATGGAATATGGGATACTGCGAAGCTAGGATGATTACTGCAGGAGAGAGTCTGGGGACATAAGAGCAATCTGATGATGCAGTGGCAGCTTTGATTAGTATCATGGGGAAATAAAAGCCTTTAGTGACCCCATGGATATGCAGAAGACGAGTGCTGTCTGGATAGCAGCTTGGATCTGTAATACTATTTTCTTCTTTGCATATTTATCCCCTCAATCCCCCCACTCCCTTATCTTTTTTCTCCCTCCTCTCCTTGACAAGCTTCCTCACTTACGTCACAGCCAAGGTAGTCATAAGTCAGCTGAGAAACGAGGAATGAATAATTTCCTTCCCCTTGGGGCACTAGCACGTCACTGCTATAAAACACTTAGGTCACCTGTCTTCCCAGCAAGAGAGCAGCAAGGACACCGTGTAACCCAACAACTTCAGTGTGTCTCCTCCCTTTGGAAGAGCCACTACAGTGGCTACAAGGTGGGAGGATTTGTACTCTTAGTGAGTTCTGCTAGCTTTTACATGCAAGATTTTTTTTTCCAAGTTTTCTCACAAACTTCATGTTTTCAGATACCTCTATAGAACCCTAGGTTTTTTTCTGAAACTCTGCAACTCTTCTGGGCTGATAATTGCATAGGCATTAGATATCAACAGCTCCAAAACCATATGAATTTTTAGAAACAAAATAAAATACAGAATCACAGAGGAGTTTTAAAATGAAGTGAAAGGAGAGTTCTGAACAGGGCACAAGATCACAGCAAGGCTGGTAAATGTAAGAAATGTAGGTTGCATAGCAAGTCTGGCCTTCAGATGACCCATGTTTGAGATGTGGATTTGTCATTCTGTCCCCAGATTCACCTACTTAGAAAGAGGTTAGCACTCCTGTCTTTAGAAATGCAGTGTTGCTGATTTATTCCGCCCATCTTTTCAGAGCATTTTGTGATGCACAGCTAGAAGGCACTGTAGAAATATAAATGACTGTTTGGGAAGTAGTACAGTTCTGTTACCATCTATTCAGCTCCTAGGAGAGTGCACCGAGGTCTCTAAGAGAAAATGGAGTTCATGTCAGCAGTTGGATGAAACAAAGAAAGAAGATAATGGCAGAGATGGATGAGGAAGAGGGAAGTATGCAAGGTATAAAGAAAAACACAGGTGAGTGGCATCTGCTTGAGAAAAAGAAGTTGGAAGTGTATGAAGGAGGGCAGTACAAATGGAAGGGGTGTGCCCACCCAGCAGTACTGTCTACCTGTCCTTGCTGGAATGCAAATGTGAAGCTGCATCTGAATGCAGAGATGGTGCCAGCCCTTGTCAGAGAGAGGAGGCTCCAAGTTTACCAGCTACTGGTACCTTGTGTGCTCTGTGGCTGACATGCAGCTCATGTGCCCTGAAACAACAAAATTGTTTTACAGCCTTAGGCTGCTCCTGTAACACAGTGAATTTGACATAAATCTGTTCCAGCGTGACCAAGGTGGAGCAAGTAGGCAAGAGCACTTGTTTTCCTGCCTCAGTAAAGTCATCCTGCTTTCCTTCTCTGACTTACCCAGTAGAAACAAGATAATTAAAAAATGGCCCTAAACTGTAGCCCCTGAGATTCATGACAGACCCTAAGAGAATTTCCTCAGTGTAAGCTGAGGTGATTTAGAGAGATTGCCTTTCCCTAACTGAAAGTGTTTTAAGAATGTGTTAACAGCATATAAATTAAAAAGGGATTGAAGGCTGGAGCTTTAACACCAATGCCACAGGAGGACAAGTCAGTGCAAGATCAGGCAGTTGTGGAAGTAAAATCAAAGCAATGTCAGACTGATTAAGAATAAACCACATCAGAAGTGCAACTGGTAAGAGTTTTAATCATTCAGAGTCAAATAAAGTAGGGAATATGGTATTCCTTAACACCACTTCTTGGAGAGATTTTTCTGACCTGGTTCAGAATGGAAGAAAGTCCAGTATAATAGGCTGTGGTCCTCAGTGGAAAGATGAAGACTGGACTTTTCTGGGCTAAATGGGAACATAAATGAGATGGCTAGTGGCTGATGTGTAGTTCACTCTTCTATAGTATGTGCTCTTTCTTTCTTTCTTTTTTTCTTTTTTTTTTTTTTAATTTCTCCTTTGCATCTGTTGCAGGAAGTGTCTTAACTACAGCAGTGAACTAGCTTGTATTTGTATTTTTCTTGTTTCATTCTATTCCATAGAGGGCTGTGTTGTCAAGGAGCTCTAAAACCTGTGCTCCACATTTTTCAGTATGGAGAACACTTCTATTTGCTGGGCTGGCAGCTGCTATGTAAGCTTTTCAGTCCTTTTTAATCAGTCTGCCTCCCGCAGAAAGCTACTGTGAATTAGTTCTTTGGGGCTCATTATCCAGGCTCCTTTACCACCCTTGAGAAGGAACAAGAGGTACTGAAGAAAGCCCAAGGGGATATCCCCTGCTTAATGAATCTCTGCTGTGCCTGTAGAGCCACAGTGCCAAGAGGAGGGTGGAAGGGTCATGGCTGGGATGTATTGTGCTCTGGATGATAGTGCATGAGAGTGGATCAGAGCAGCTATGAAACTGCTTTGCAAGACACTGGAAGTCAAGTTGGGTCTGAATGATACCAGGAAACAGAAGGATAAGGACACTGAAAACTTCTTTTACCCATGTCCTCACTTAGACTGCAGTGCTGAAGTCACTGACAATTGAAAGATCGGTAACTGGAACGAGGAAGGAAAAAGTCCAGTATCTCTGCTTTTTCATGGTGTTTTCTCTGATTCCAGAGAATCTGACCTTAAGCAGCCTGACAAGGCAGGGAGGCAGGGCTCTTCACAAGCAGCAGTCACCCTAATCGACAGCAAAGAAATGTGATTGTATGCCCTTGTACTTCCATCCATGGATTTAACTTACCCAGACACTGCAGATTTAGCGTGAAGAGCTATCAACTGAGATTTTGAATGATGGCGTTTACTCCTCTTGCTCAGCAGATGTGGGAGCAACAAAGATCCTAAATTTTACAATGGAAAAAGAATTCTTCCCCATTCTGCTTTGTAGTTGCTGCATGCTGATTGGAAACCTGCTGAGAAAAAGTTTTATAAGTCTCTTCTCCCTCATTAACTGAATCATCTTAGGTGCAGGAGATAGCAGGAAACAAAGCACAATAAATGCTGAAGCTTCAAACTCAACCCAAACCTCTCTGTAGACTGGAGGTGCATGCTACTACTCCAGGTTTTTACTTCATTAAAACTCCAGGGATTTGGACTCATTAAGCCTGCTAAGCCCAGGATTACATTTTAATTGCAGTTTTTAACTCATCTGTTGTGCTACCTATTGCTCCATCAAAGTTGTGCTCACAAGGAAAAGCTTGAGAAAAGGAACCAAGGGAAATTTGTTTCTGTGGTCGGTCGCTGCCTGGAGCTCTCTCACTGGCTTTTAAATATCTTGTGAAAGCATGACTGAAACAGATTGAAATGGTTACATCTGAATAGATTAGGCTGTGAACATCTTTATGAAGATATGGAGGTTCTCTTACAGGTACAGTGTGTTCTTGCAGCTAGCTGCCTCAATATGAAGGGCGCAGAGAGACACACCAGCTGTGCACAACTGCACCACATTCAGCAGCAGAGCATTTGAATATGAACAAGGCTCTTGTTTTGGTCTCAGTCCTTTCCTTCTCTCCCTGTTGAATGAATAAATCTGCTTCGTTGCTGTTTACGTGATACAAGTGGGTGAGAATTAGCAGTTTGGAATTACTGGTTTGGGTTATTAACTTGGGTTCATGAATAAACAGAACGACTGCTGCCAGGGAATCATGCATTAATTATCCTTGAGCCATGCTGATGGAAGAGTGATAGAGAAACAGCAAATATACTAACAGCTTTTGACTACTGTTTTATTATTATTAGAATTGCTAAAAGGAGAAAACTGGAAAAAAATCCTTTTCCTGTCTGCCTCTGGACTGTGCAGGGGGCTGCAATTCAGGCACCTCCTCTAGAACATGAATGACAGATGTGTTGTAGTTATTTTTTTTTTTTTGTTGTGATCATTACCAGCCACTCAAAACATACTTCTGGCTCCCCTGTGGAAAGAACAGATCCACTCTGACGTCTTTTGCCCTGGACATCCACTTGGCTTCCATAAAACTCGTAACTGTGGCTGTTCATCTTGGTGCCAGTTCTGGTAATGAAGCAGTTAAGCAAGACCTGCAGAAAACCCCAGAGAAATGCACTGATTAAACACTTTAGTTTTATCTTCTACTGTTCTTCTTGCCTGGTCTTTTTCACCTTCTTCCGGCCTTGGCAGTGCGTGCTCTTGCGTTTTTTTGAAAAAGCTGGATAGGAAATTAGTAAACACTTTATTTGGTTCAACATATGTTAAGGAAGTGGAAACAGCTGGGGGCCAAAGGGAGAATGTGGCTGGCAAGGCAGGTTGTTATTTTTATACAGAGCTGTTCAGTTAGGTCTCTTTGTGTAGAGATGTCATTCCACTTGGCCCAATTTTACCTCGATGCCTCCTATTAATCCTCTTGCCTTTGAGAATTTTGTCTTAGTAGTTTACACACCTGCATATTTATGCATTGTGATCCATTGCAGCTTCTCCTTATCTCTTCCTTTCCTCAGCACTTTTCTCTTCCTTTTCCTCTTCTACAGCAGTTGCCACTCCTACAGATACCAGGGGCAATGGGAGGCGTCTGGCCCAGTTTTGTCTGTCACCTTCCCAGCCCTTCCTCTTCCCAAGGGCAAGAGAGCCTAGGGTGAAAGCAGGTCTGAAGGAAAAGAGCCAGCCAGCTTCTGCCAAGTTTGAAGAGACAGACCAAGGATGAGTTGAGAGGAAATTATTAGGCTGGGGAGAGGATGGGATTTCCATGGTGCCCAGGGAGATGGTCTAATTTCAGTAATTTGCATGAAGTCATAATGAGACAGGACTTAAAGCTTTAATTGTATGTGTAATATTTTCTACTCTGTATTATCTACAATTATATATGTGTATTACTTCTTTATATATTCTAGAGTGATCGGTGATAGAGCAGGAACTCATAACCAACTATTTTGTGGCAGAAGAAAGCCTTAAGTTATTCCATTAGGAAAACAGTGATGTTACTCTGTTAGAAGAGAAAAAAGTAATGTAGTAAGTGATGCTGTATCAAGGCAAAGAATAAAATTGTCTCCTCCTTTTTTCCTACCTTTTCCCAGTATGTTTCAAAAATTGCCTTCTGTTGCCACTTATTTCCAGTAATGAATTCAGCTGAGCAGACTGGCACATTTTTGCCTGTCACATGGAGATCTTGCATTATGTGGGTGAAGCAAACAGATATAGTTGGGCCTTGATTATACCAAGGCCACTTTATATGGCTACAGGGATCACACTTGGTGTTTTTATTCAAACATCAAAGACCAAGGCCATTCAGTTATTTCTTCCTGGATTGCTAAGGAAAGTGATTTAGTTGCAGAGTTCTTACTGATGTTTTGTTACTGTTGTGTACAAACCCTTACAAATTCCTGGGAACTGAAAAACACTTCCAAGCAAAACACGATATAGATTATTGGCTTCTGTGTGAGAGCATTGTAGCCTAATTCTTATGTCAAAGATCACATAAGACTTATTCAGAGTCAGCATGGCAAGACTTAACTTTTTTTTTGTGTCATTGACTCTCAAACAGGAGCTCAGCAGCCTTATGCAGAGAGGAGAAACGAGGCCCAGAGCCACGTCTCTGACTCTTGCCACAGGAGTCTTTAAAATAGCCTTAATTTTGATAACCTCCCTCACATAATTTCAAACTGTTCCATTAAGAGTGTCACTAACAGTATTTCTCAGAATCAATTTTTATGCCTTTTAATATTTTATCTGTTGAAATATATTTAGTATCTTCTAAAGCTCAGAAATGAAATTGCTATTTTAATGTATTTTATGTGCAAGACAGGGTAGCCTTTTGGTTATGCCATACCATTAAGTGAATATAGGAACATTAAGCCTAATAGACATGGCAGTTGCTTTACCTCATTTTTTTTTTTTTATTAACGCTTTTGAAGTGTTTACTTGTTATGTATTTATCATATGCAATAAAATTCTCCAAGGGCAAAGAGCAAATATGTTAAACTAGTGTAATAAGTAAAGCTAGTATGTTAGCTTGCCACTGCTTTCTGTCATTAAGCTGGCATGGATCTCAGCCCTGGTTGCTGCACTTCTGTTTTTTAATGTTTTTTTTTAAAGATCCTAGGTTGCAGACATGCTTTTGTTGGTAATGATAAGCTGTTGATACTGATGCCGGCTAATTGTTTTGTTTCTACAATCAGATGTTTTCCATTTTAGAATCCTTTGATTTCCTATCAGTCAGATAGTAAAAAGAGGAGAGAGGTTCTGTAATAAAACTTTCAAAGAACAAACAGAAAATAAAATCTATTTAGAGTCTAACAATATAATTCTTGCCTTCTTTTTAGTTCAAAGGGACAAATTACCAGCAGCCTCTGAAAAACCAGAACATGTACAAGACTTCATTATAGCCAACGATTTCAGGAAATATTGACAGATCTAGTTCTGATGCAGAATTTCCTGCTTCCTGCCTTGATGGATAAAATACTGACACAAACAAATTCATCTGTTCATTTTGAATATGTGCTGACAGAAGCAGTCTGATTTTCAGAGCAGTATACACTCCAGGTGTACACACTCGGGATGTCCCTGACTACACAGAGCAAGACTCTTGCATCCTGTTTGACATCCCAGGGGATTTACAAGAGGAAAACATAAGTTGTCATGGACTTGTGATGGCAGAGGTATGAAGGTGACACCCAGTGTTCTTGCAGGAGAAGGAGCATTGTCTCCTGCCAGGCTTCAGCCCATTTTTGTCTGGATGAAGAGAAGTTGGCTCAGTGGCTAAACTTTAACAGCAGTAGTTCAAAGTGGTTTCTGTCGCTTTCTTTACATTTCTGCTCATTTGTTGCTAGCTGTCTCCTTCCTTTTGATATTCTTTCTGAAGAGACCATATGAAAAGCCTTTTGAAGGAAATATCTAAACCTGACCTGACTGTGCCAGTATAACATGCCTAAAAATTCATTATTTTTTCCTTTCCTTTTTTTTTCTGTTGTAATTCAAACAGTTTCAACTAGTCTTAAAAATATCAGCCAACTTTTTAGTACCAAAAGATTTTGGGTTTTTCAGTGATTTGGAGCCAGTAGCATTGGTCACACTTACCAGACTGTCTCGCCCCAAGCTGTCACAACTCAGCAGTTACTGCATGTTGGAATGGTGGACCTATTGATGGAAACTAATACATAAAGCTGAAGTTAACAGTCAAGGAGAGAGATCTCTCAGGAACATTTTCTGTCTGTAGGCCTTTAGAAACCTTGATTTATAGGTAGCAATACATTGGCATTTAAGCTGCCTAGACATAGGTGCCTACTTTGAATTAATTTTGATGGGAGTTATGCCCAGGGGTGCTTTCCAAGTGCCAAGATGCCATAAAAAAATGCGCTATGATTATCTTTTGGGGGCCGCTAAAATAAATAGTTTGTTCAGATACTGTACTAACAAAGACAGTATTGAAAAAAAAACAAAAGTAGACAGACTTTGATAAAGTAATATACAGCAAATGCAGTTGCATACATTAGGGGATTTCATGCTAGAGGAGTATGGTTCTAGCCATGACCATGGTGGGAGTGAAAACTTCTGTGAGAAGATAACATTAAAGGAGCAGCAAAAGTTTGGGTTATGGTTGTGGTTGTTGGCATTTAATGCACTTCTAAGCTATGCATCTGAAAGCCATTCAAAAGGCCTAACTTGCGTAAGAGTGCCAGCAAACACTGCTTTATTTGTAGACATCCTGGGCAGCTGTTGTCAGACTATAAAGAAGAAGTAGAGAAGGCACAGAAAGGAAGAAGCCTAGATGTAATGGATCTTTTGGTGACAAATCTGTCCTCTTCTGCTTCTGAAACATTGCAAGCTTAAGGAGACTTCAAATAGCTAAAAAGCTGTAATTAGAGCCTTCTTCTGAAACATGCATTTGTTTCCCTGACACTATGTGGGAAAGTTCGTGTTTTCCTGTTGTTTCCTGCAGCATAAACATTTATTTTAAATTTCTTTTGTCATCTGGGGAGATGCTGTCTGGAGGAGACGTGCTTTCACGTGACATTCTTCCTTCCCCCTGCTGTTTTTGTGGCCTCAAAGGCAAATGCAGGATATTCCTCTTCCAGTTCCTTCAGTGCCTTTCCTTACTTCAGTATCTCTGATCAATCAATTTGCAGTGATGTCAGCATTTCCAAAGAGCTGATATAGTTGTGTGAAAGAAATGTAGAACAGACTGGCACTGAATTTCCTAGAAAGGGCTGAAACATTCTTCAAGCTTGTATAGATTACAGAGGATTTGAACAATAACATAAGTATTTTAAGTACTGTAATGTAAGTATGATTCAGTTGATAATAAAATGAGATGAGGGTGAACATCAGATTGACATAATTTATCTAGACCCCTTGGGGTCAGGAACAAGTTTGGCAAAACCTTCAGAAGGCTTTTTATCAATTGGGACAATCCTGATAAAACTGATCGTCTCAGTACAGATCAGGGCCATGCACAATCTCTCATGTGCCTTCCTTGCTGTACTTCTGTGACAACTGTATGACTCAAGTGGCTTAGCAGGTGATACCCTGTATCAACACTAAGAATTAGAAAGGTGGGAGAACTTCAATTAGCTGCTGGTGGGCACTGATAATCATATTTAAGATTCTGTGTTGCCTTCTGCTCATCATTTCTTTATGGCTACACAGCGCTGATCTGGACTGAGCAGTCCAGTGGATAAACTGTGCTAAAAAAGTATTAATAAGAAAAGTCTCAAAAGTTCATAAACTAGGAACTGCAGAGAACCCATTTTAAAATTAGTACACAGGTGTATTCCTACAAGAAGTGCTTGGCCTGATTTACCGGATGACCTAATGACTCATGACCACATGATTAAACACCGCTGGATAATCTAGCTTAACTTTTTAATAGTTGCAGTAAATCATTTAAGTAAACCTTCAGAAAGGCAGGTGAGAATGAAGGAGTTGCTTGGTTGAGACTCTCATAACCTCAAAAAACATGAGAATGACATGAGGAATCCTGTCTTTTGAGATGACTTGTAAAGTCCACTTTATTTAGGATTAACGAGGGAAGTGCTTTCTGAAGGCTGTTACTGATGAAAGCACAGAGGTTTCTGTTCATCAGGACAGAAAACAGGAGGCAGGTGTGTGTGTGTGTGTGTGTGTGTGTGTGTGTGTGTGTGTGTGTGTGCTTTACTCTGAAGAAATGGGCAGGAATTATACTTAAAGATCACATGGGTTTATCTCCTGCTAGGAATTTCATGGCACTAGTTGACCTCGGCCTTCATTCAGTAATGCTCTTTCTTCAGTAATGCTGTAAATGACTCTAAAATTGGTTTGCTTCAGCATCCTGTGAAGGAGAGAAGGTAGAAAGGAAATTTGAATAGTCAAGTCAATTATGTAGCAAACAGATAATAGGTAGGACAGGTTTTAGACAGGTGTGCCCATGATCAATTGAAAAGGATATAATAGCAGTGCTACCAATCCAGTGATTTGTCATAAATTAATTATCTCCTATGGGTAATTAACTTCTTTGTACAAAGATCTATATTTAAATAGAAAGAGATGCAGTCTGTAGAACAGTGCATTTTGTTTGTGATGCACTTATCTTGCAACTGTTTACTCCATTATTGCATCAAGACTGTGATTAGGAGGAAAGGTTTTATCTTGTCTCAGTGAAGGTTTCAGTATATAGCTTTGGTTGCTGGCAAACCAGCCTGTGAGATACCTAAGAAATGTTGGTTATTTGGGAAATCTGGCTTCTCCTTTCCTCAAGCAGCCTTCATCATATTCCCTTCCTCCTCCTGACCAGAGCATTGTCAGCATGTTAGCCTGCCATCCTAACTATGAATGGAAGTTTTCTTTGTGTGTCTCCCCATGAACCAGATCTTCTGTCCAGGTTAAGGACAGCTGATATGATCACAAACCAACCACAAATATCATTGTCCACAAAGATATTTTCTTAGGCCCTGGCATTCCTATAGAGTTTATAGCAACTGGCAGGGGTCTGGGTCTTTCAGTAGGGTCTGTTTTGGGGGAGGGTGTGGCTGCCAGGCTCTGGCAGAGGAGAGTACAGAGTTGGGGGTGTGAGTGTGAGTGGAGGGGAGGAAAGGGCTGCCTGCTAGTCTGCAGGTTGGTGCTACAGCTCAAGGAGAAGAGGCAGTAAAGGCTGAAGTGGTTTTGATGGTTGGGATGTCAGTGGGCTGTTTGACCAGGCAATACCACAGCATCTCCAAGCATGGCCCCTCCAGTTGGACTAGGCCTGAGTATTGACGGGTAAAGTAAGACATAAATACAGCGTGGGTGTCAGCTGCTCCTTGGTACCTGCCTGGGTATGTGTTCTTACTACCTGATAAATTTTATCTCTGTTTCAGTGATGAGTCACTCTCCCTGAAGGATAATGTACTTTGTGTTTACTACAGAGAAGTGGCATGTAAATAAGCAGTTAATGCAAAGTAGCTGGCACAAATGCACTGCTACTTACAACCTGAAAAATGTGACTTTTCTGATGACTTAGTGTATTTTTTCATATTCTTACTCTTCTGGTTGAAAGGTGTCTCTTCCCTTCCTTATGAGGCTTCTTTACCAGAAGCAGGTGGGTGTGGTTTTGCAGTGTGAAAGATGGGTGTGGGAGGAGGCTTAAATTAGATGTCAATAAAATTCAGAGTAGGAAGGAAAAAGTCATTATGAAAGAGTTTATCTCTGTTGCTTCCATTACCAAAGCAGGTGAGTGTGCCATGAAACCATCAGGTGTCAGGTTCAAAACAAACAGGAGATAACGTCTCCACAGGCTGCTGCATGTTGAAGTTATGCAATCCTTGGCCACAGCATGTCTTGGGGTCCAGAAGCTCTCAGAGCTTCAGAAACTGGCTTTGAAGGTTCACAGATGAAAGATGCCTTGAGATCTGACAGGCACAAATATACCTACCATGGCTTAAGATGTCTGTCATACACAAATCCCTGGAAACCAAGTATGAAATCTTGCAGAATGTCAGTCTGAGCTTTCCATGCTAATTTATTTCTCCCTGATATCCGCTGCTGGCCACTGTCAAGCAAAGTACATTGTCCTAGATGCCATTTTTGATCCACCATGAATTTTTTCATGTTTTTAACTGTGCTGTTAGAGGCCACATCTGTACCAGTACTACTGCATCTGTACTTGGAGAAGATGGGGATGTCTTGTACTGCTTTAACTATTGTCAAAAGGATCTAGTCTTTCTGTGTGGATGAGGCAGCAAGAGGCATTTCAGTAACAACACATGGAGCAATGGGCTGAATCAACAGTTTTTCCTAAGCTCTGAAGACAGAAATGTAGTAGAAAGTATTTTTGAATACAATCTTTAATAACAAGATAAAAGTCTGACACAAATTCCATATGACAAAGAATACCTCTTAGGCAGAATTGCCTTTTTGAGACCTCAGTTGTTTTGAGTACAGAAAAACAGTCTGGATTTTGAAAACGGGAGAAAACAGACATTCAAATTTGTTATAAGGAAATTTTTATTAGTCTGTGGATACCTGCTAAGTTAATTTAACTGGGACTTCATATCCTGTTTTCCCAGTTGTGTGATTAGGAAAATGACGCTGCTGTTTCTAAAGACTGACTGGAAATTTATAGTTTTGCCAGGAGATCCTAATAGTTTACACACTGCAGGCATCAGGCTGGAAGAAACTTGCGTGAAGCTTCTCACAGAGGGAGAAGAGGAGGCTTTCCAGTTATTTTAATTTCAGAGTAACTAGGATGAAGTAAGATGTTATCCTTTCTCTGATAGTTTAAGGGCTACAGGTCATTTGTTGTGCACAAGAAGAGGGTGAAATTGCACAGACTAACTTTCTTGGATACTCTGTTGTGGTGCAAGCAAGAAAAATGGCAGATAAGGCTTTGATCATGTGGTGGAGTCAGTTGCTGGCCACATCTGCCTTCAGGCTGGTCAGCAGGACAAGTGCACACTGCAGACAGTAAATCTCTAAGACAGGTTATTGAATATCGATGTCCATGCTATAAGTCAGCTAAGGAGAAAGAAGCCAGGGAAGTTTTCCTGGGCTCTAAAGCCCTTCATACCTCCTGCCCAAGACTTGCACAAACACTTTTCTGCCCCCTTGCCTCGTGCTGGTGTATCCTGTGTTCTAACAAGGATATGGAGTCCTAAGGAGGAAATTCAGCAAACCTGCACCCAGCACCTTCCCTATTATCTTGGTCTTTTTTCTCTTAACAGCTTCTCTAAATGACTTCAAGGCCCCTTAGTGCCAAGATCCTGGAATGTGGTGTCCTGGGAACAGCCACAAGAAAGAGCCTCCCTGTCTCAGGCCAATGCTGTTGTTGGTCCCTCATTGTAACAGGATGGTGGGAATAAGGTTCTACCTTTTTTATCTGCATAGGCAGCAGAGATAAACATAGCTGTTGGGAAGAAGGCCACAGATGCAGCAGTGACAGCTGAGATGAGGAGTTCAAGTGTCTCATTAGAATGGGAGTGCCACAGGAAGGTGAAGGCTGCACCATGGTCTGTTCAGGTCCAAGTCTTAGAGGCAGCAGCCTTGTTTGGCTGAGATCTGAACCTATTTGCTCCCATGCAACACCCACCTTGGTTTAGTGTCCTACCTATGACTCTCCTGCTGCTCCTGTTGTTCCCAAAGCTCTGGATGCAAGTGTAAGAACCAGAGCAGCTGGGGACAGGACACAGTTCAGGGCTGAGAGTTTAGGGAACTGTGAAAGCAAGGGAAAAGAGGAGGAGGGGGTGACTTGTTCTTAGCTTTCCTATATGCAAGGTTGCTAACATAGCCCTGGTTGCTAATATAGTGATGAGGTTCTCAAACCTTTTCTGTCTCTCTCTAGCTCAGTACATGGGTAGTTTCAGCGCAAAAGCATCTACATTAACCTTGGCTTGGACCATATGCTTCGAGCTGTAGAGTGAATTTGCGGTAAAGGAAGACAACAGAAAGCAATTCCTGGTCAGGAGACAACCCACAGTTGCGAAGGGGCTTGTGTGACATTCATTGTCGTGATTCAGAGGAACCCTGATGGGAAATGTACAGGTTTGGTAAACAAGCCAGCAGCACTAAGAAAACACCTGAGTCCGTGTCACTAATTTTGACTCCCAAGGGAAACTGATTTCCAAAACATTGTCATTCAGCACAACTCTTAGAGGCTGTGCGGGTTTTGCTTGGTAAACATTGCCTTACTTAACAAAGGCTTTTACTAGTGAGGAAAGAAAAGGCCAGGTATACAGTTGCTGTGAAGTGAAAGCCTGCAGGCAGAATAGCTGACATTCACTTAAAACCCTATAATTCTGCTAGTGAAGAAAAGAAAATGCTCTCAACTGGCAGATGAAATGTATTCTTTTCCTTGTCTTCATGTAAAAGGTCAAGCAAAAAAAAATCGGGAGGTCAGAAATAAATCAGGAACAGTAAAAATAGTCTTTAAGACATTGCAATGTTAACAGTGCTTTTCTTCCTGTAGCCTGATCTTGCTGCTGAAAAAAAACCTGGAGAACATGCCAAAGCATTAAAAGCAATACAATTGTGTTTTGAAAGGCAATAAAAGCAGACTGTGTGGGTAAAGGGCTGTGCCGTTCACCTTTCATCTCTCTGATGGTCACCCAAGGATCTTCTTTGTGATTATAAAGGGTGCCATTTTAAGACCATTTGTGTTGCTTGGGAGAGTTATTTGAACAGTATCTATGCATTGCTGAGGTAACTTTAATTGGGTTGCTGTTTAGGTGATGCAATTAAACTGTTGACCTTCTGATAGCAAAATATCCAAATGAAATAGTCTTGTTTGGGTAGGGGTTGTTAAAATGTATAGTGGCTTATTGACATATTTCAGGTTTATTGACCTAACCTTCTGAAGCTACCTTTTGCAATGCAGAAAAGCCCCTCTGTGCCTTGAACTCATTTCACAGACTTTTTCCCCCTGATTTGTCAGGGGCAAGAGCTCAGAGCATCCTTTACTCGCTATTTAGTGAAAGTCCTCCTGGAATTGTGCATCTACAAAGAAATTCAGTTCTTGAGTTGAACTGTGCCATAGGGTTTCAGTTTTAGCTTGCAGAGGAACCTTTCAGCCATCTCTTCTAGGAGGAAACCCAGGTCAGACACACGGCATTTGATTCCCAGTTTTATGTAAAGAGTTAACAGCAGCTGTGGTTTTTCCACATATTAGACACGCATAATTAGAATAGCTTCTCATGTCACCTTGCTAGTTTATGAACACAGAAGGATTTGCACATTTATATTGGATACTCTGATCAGACATAGATTATTTTGTAATAGTTTTCTGTTTGGAGCTAATCTCCAGGAAGGAGGGATAGAAGGCTGAGACCTGGAATGTGACATCAGTGTGAAGAGGGTCTACCACTTCATAGCTGTAACCAGCATAGATTAAGACGAACTAAATTAATTGACCTTTTCTTCTCTGATATCTAAGGGCTACTTTCCATTCTCTGAATTTTGACTAGCTTTTTTCATCACCACCCTGAAGATGATGTCTGTGTCTCTGAAACATGCTACACACTCTAGTCTGCTTTCAACATCTGTCTTCTGGGACTTAATTCTCCGTGGGTTGTATCTGTTAGCTATCAGATGGAGAGACTTCTCCTTGAGGTCTTCTGTCTGCTAGAGCAGTTTATCCTTTGTGGTTTAACTCTTTCCCTTTTTCATATCCTTGGGTTTTACTTTTGAAAAAAAGAAATTGTGGTGACAGATGGCAGTGGTTTTCCATACTTCAGATACTGATCATTTCTCTTGACCTGACCAACAACTTTGTTTCTTACCCTGTTTTCCCTATTCCTACCCAAAACAAACTTTCTTGATAATTCAGGATGCTTTCTGACTTCTGGAGAATGCTTATTTATTTTCCTGCAGGGCAATGAAAGCTGGTTCTGCCTGGTTGCTGTGAGTAGTCAGGACATAATTTCAAGTTCTACTCTGAAGAGCTCAATTATGGGAGCTACTTTTTTTTCCTTCTCCACCCCCAGGATTTACACAAGCCAAAAGGGGAATTAATCTGATGGCTCTTAGAAACAAATTTGTAAATTTTTTATATCATACTTTTGCCACAACAGAGTTTCAAATCCTGTTTTTATGAAATCCATGGAAGTTTTCCAGTGGATCCAAGTCTGAGGTGGGTGTCTGTTAAGAGTCAGAAAACAAAATGCGGTATGAGTTAGAAACAGAGATCATGTTAACTGTTTTCTCTCCAGTTTCCTCTCAACGGAAAGTTCTGTTGTCCCACATGTGAAATTTCTTGTATGGCTGTTTTCCTGGAGAAAGTCTGGACGGGCAGTAGGTTAGCGGTTACTCTGCCCCGTTAGTTCATGTTTTGTAAAATCATTACCTGTGAATAAGGTATAAAAGGTGTGCTTTTACAACTCTAGTTGCCTGCCAGACTACCTGGGCTCAAGGCACCTCTTCACAGTGACATGTCCAGAGGCCAAAAGCAGTCCCCATAGTAGAAGACTCAATTGGGAGACTTTGGACCATGAGATTAGGAGGTTTTTTGAGTTTGTAACGTGCCTAATTTTCCCTGAAAAGCTAAACAAGCACCAGGCTTGTTAGGATTATTCATCTTTTATGTGGTCATTTTTTGCTTAATCTATGAAAGTTATTACAGACTGGAATACATATAATTTATACAATATGGTATTGGGACTCCAGGGAAAGGTACTACTGTTTAAAGAAGAAAGGGAAAGTGGGACATCTGGAAAAAATCAGATGAGGAAAACCAGAACACAAGTTGGTAGAATTGCCACAAAAGTTTTATTTTGCTAAAATTCCTAGGGTGAGCTCGTGGCATTATTCATTTTACATGCCAATTATCCTTGCCTTTGCATCTATTTATAGTTGGCCTCCTATGGAGGCCCAGACTGAGAAACATAGTTTTGAGCTCCTTCCACAGTCCAGTTACACAAACCCAGTTCATGCTATTTTGGGGTCAGACACCTGCAGCCAGAGCAGTGGAAGGGCAGTGTAGAGGAGCAGGCCCTCAGAAAGAAAGGAAATAAAATAATTTCTGTACAACATTTGGTAGGACGTTGACCACTGCCAAAATGGGATTGATCAATTTTCAGTAGCCCTGAAGAAATCGTGTGCCTGGGGCCTGACCAGTTTAACCACAGAAACTTGTCAGTGCAGGGGGAAGGCCGGGCATTAACATCCAGAGTCAAACAAGCAGCTCTGGTTGCAAGCGCCGTCATTCCCCCGTGCTCCGGCTGCTCCAGGGCAGGTGTCCGGAGCGTATCCTCTGGATAACAGCGGGCCCAGAGGTCTGGCCATGCATTGTACGGTCACAGAGGGGTCTTCCCTGTGCTGCTGGCGCCTGGGTGAGCCCCAGGCCGTGGGCCTCACACAGCCCAGCTGGCTGCCCTCCCAGAGCAGGGGCTCGCGGCATGCGCTTGGGGAGTCCGGAGGCTGTTTGGCACTGGAAGCAAACTAATGCAAAACACAGTCAAAGCGCTTTCATGTGAGCTCCTGAGGAGAGGCCAGGGCGGCTGTAAAGGATACACAGAGACCTGGGTTTGTTTACGAGGGGAGAGAAAGGGCTGCTGTGGGAAATGGCCACGTCACTTGTGGTGTACTGTATGTTGTTTATAGAATAGTGCCAAGTGGCGAGCACAAACACACTCATGACAGAGCACCTCAGGAACTGCAGAGCCTCCTTTTGATCTTCTTCAAAACCTAAAAAGGGAGAGAGTTGTTTAAATTCTTACTACTGTCACTGCTGCTCAGCTGTTTGAACCTTTTTTCCACCCACTCATGTTTACTTCTCTCTGCACCGGTGAGTTTCTAGAGCACATTAGAAACATCACAGGCAATGCCAAAGTTTGAAATTGAGCAGCTGAGGTCACTTGTTCAGCCTGGAGAAGGGGAGACTTGACAGGAGACCTCATGGTGTTCTACGGCTTCCTTGTGAGGGGAGGCGGAGACACAGGCACCAATCTCTCCTCTCTGGTGACCAGTGACAGGACCTGAGGGAATGGCATGAAGCTGTTTGGGGGGAAATTAGGTTGGATATTAGGAAAAGGTTCTTCTCCCAAAGGGTGGTCAGACAATGGAAAAGGCTCCCCAGGGAGGTCATCACAGCAGCAGCCTGACAGAGTTCAAAAAGTATTTGGACAATACTCTTAGGTCCATGCTGTGACTTTCCAGGCTGTCCTATACAGACAGGGCCAGGAGTTGTACTTTGATGATCCTTGTGGGTCCCTTCCAACTCAGGATATTTTGTCATTCTCTGAAATCCATGCTTGTCTCCTTGCGTGGATGTTTTATAACACTGAAGATCTGGGTAGTGTGATCACAGTTGTATTTGTAGCAACCTCTGTTNTGATCCTTGTGGGTCCCTTGAAACTCAGGATATTTTGTCATTCTCTGAAATCCATGCTTGTCTCCTTGCGTGGATGTTTTATAACACTGAAGATCTGGGTAGTGTGATCACAGTTGTATTTGTAGCAACCTCTGTTGTCTGCAACTTTCCCTCTTTTAATGGCATGTTCATAAGTACTATTCCAGACTCAAATAAAAAGTATTTCTGATATTGTTTTATAAGAGGTTAGTACAAGCAAGGTTAGTACAAGCAAGGTTAGTACATTGTGTGAGTCCAGGAGCGTAAGAACTGCTGGCTTTTCTATCCCTAATTCGTGAATTTAATTTACATTTTCGGATTAGTTTTATTCCCTGTAGATATGTCCTGGACTCCTCTGTAGTTATTATTTTTGATGACTCCACTAACGCCTACTTCTGAAGACAGAGATGATCTATTTCAGACTCCTCCGCTGAATGAATTTAGCCAACAATCCACTCATGACTCTGGCAGATGTTTTTACTTTCTTTCTTTCCTTCAGGCCAGTAAAACTTTATAAATCTTCCCTCTACCATTCCAGAAATATGAGAGCTTCCCCCTTGACACCTGAAACATCTCACTGACCTTGTCTGCATGCAGTAGAATACATTTGTAAATACTGCAGACACCTAAGTTTAAATAAACAACCCCCCAATATTTATGCTTGTAAAGGGTTGATACAGATTAGACTATTATCCGCAAAAAAAGCTTTTTCTTAAGAATACTTCCTCCTGGGGCTCATATACCCACAATTCAACAGCTGTCAACTGGATTGCCTACTGTAGCAAGTCCAAATGTTTATGTTGGTTGCCCCTGGTGTTTATATAATAACATTATGTCTCCCCTCCTTAGTATGCACACCAGTAGCCATGAAGTTAATGGACTATTTCCATTGATCTCAGGAAATGTTAGCCAAAGGTCTGTAGAAAATGCATGAAATCCTGCTCCAAATCAAGCCTGAGGCATGTTCAGTACAATTTTTCCTTTGTATCCATTTTGAGATGCTAACTCATTGGTCTGCTCTCCTATTGAAGAAGACCTGAGAGTTCAAAGAAGCTACTTCAGACTCTCTTTCCATATGCTCTTTAAGACTTGTCCTGTTTGGTTGGAACTGGAAAGCATTCAGATGTGTTGATTATTTCCAGGGAAAGAGTGAGGTGAACTGATTATTGCAGTCTGTCTCTCCCTAGGCTAGAGGACACATTATTTTTTGGAACTAAGTTTTGCTAAGAAGCCAAAGATTAATTGGTTATGGAGACTAAATTATCCTTTCACTTTATAATTTATTAGAAAACATCATAGTATTGTAACCAGAGGCTGTTAGAAGCCTTCATGATGATGAATAATCATGACATGATGAGACATGTCTGAGGAGGAATTTTTGAAATCACTCTAATGCGAATAAATAAAATAAAGATTAGTATTCCAGGGAAAAGACATAAACTCACAAAACTACAAATTAAGATTAGCATATACTTTTGTGGTTTTGTTTTTTGGTTTCTTTTTTTAAATTGTGAACTTGTTGGAGTTTTTCCAAAGTAGTAGCATAAGAGGGGGTATTTTGTATCTTATTAGCTCCGTGCTAATTGCAGCTTATTTACAGACACTTTAAAAGAAAATTCCCATCAGGGCAATACGCTTTTTCAGTTTTCTTCATAAAGCAGTGAGATGGGGATCTCTCCCTTGTCATTCCTATCTCAGTGCCATTCTTTTTCTTCTGATTCTCAATGAGCCTGCAGGTTGTTTATGCAGTATTTGCAATATTTGACTCTGAAAATTTGTGTTATACTCCCTGGACATCTTGGTATCTCACACCTACCTGGGTGTTTTCTGCTTTCTGTGCATTCTCTGCAACAGCAAATACCAAATGTATTTGAATCCATCCCATAGATCCACTAACACTGCATCAGTTTAAAGTCAGTGTTAGTGGATCTATGGGATAGATTCACCTGGGTTCTATGCTGTGTTGAGGAATAGCCATTAGTGTAAAACTCACAGAAATGAGATAAAATTATGAACACTTTACCCAAAAAACCTCACCACCCCACAAAAAAGTAAGAATAACTTGGTTAGGACAACTATAAAATTTACACTTGCATTCAACCACAACAGTAAAATGTGATCAAAATGAAATTATTTCTGCCTTCTCTCCTTTTACCCTCTTTGAAAGAAAACATTTCGACCTGTGGCTTTCTATAGAATTTACTGATAATTCACATAAGCCAGTGTCGGGATCTGACTTTTAGATGTACTGAGTACTTGGAACTCAGGTTTTAATTTGCAACAGGTATGGGAAATGCCTGCTCCTGAACAGGAGGCAGTGTAAGTCAGGACCTGCTTTGTGAAACCAGTACTGCTGTGCTGGCAAAGATGGAAGTAGTAGTAATTCAGGGGACAGCTGTAATGAGAGTGCCATTTGCTTATAAAATGCCAAAAGGTGGAAATAACCATTACTCACTTGCAAAGAGGACTGCAATGGGGTGAGATAGCTCTGCGTGTTCATTAACCCTGAGCACCTATTTTATTAATAATATTGCTGTGAGCTTTGTGTTTAAACTATCAATCTTCTATTAAGCCTGAGAGCAGACAGCCAAAGCTGTGAGAGTCTTTCATATCTTGAAAGGCACATTTTGCAGGACAGTATGCCCACTGGGGGACATGTGGGCAGCTAATAACCTTCAAATTGTCCACTCTAGGTAGCCTAGCCATATGTCATGACTGCCTTAACTCACCTCCTCATCAATAGCCTGACTACTTCCACCTGTAGTGGTTTTTCCTAGGAGTGACTTGCTGAATTTGAGAAATTTGATGCCATCTTGGATTAATGGGAGTTTTATCTCTGACACCCATGAGGCAGGGTTGAGGTTTTGATGATGTGTGAGAAACAGCAACCTAGCTGTATTGTCTACCTTTTTGGAATGATCACCTAGAGAGGGGGCATGGGAGCTCTTGACGCAAGAGAGCAGGTATGCAACGTGAAAAGGTTCTGCTTCTTTGCATCTACTTGGCTGAGAACACTCCTTTAATGATTTCAGATTTAGAAGCAATGTGTTTACCAACAGCAGAAATACATCCAAACCTTTAATAGATGCTCAGATGTTAGGCTGAGTGTTTGGGAATCTCCTAAGCCTCTACAAGTGCTTTCTGTGTCTGTCTGGCATAAAAAGCAAGTAGTATTCTACCATTAATACTGTTACTGTAATCCTGTATTATTTGTCCATGTTTTACACAGCATTGTTTTGATCCCTAAGGACTAGACTTTGGCCAGTGTTGCATTCTCATCGGCGAGGGATGGCTTGTGCATCTGGATTTTACATCAGAAACACGCTCTCTTGTTTGTGTGGAACTCATTCAGAAAAGTGACTGAACTGTTTTTCAAAAGTAGGATGCTGTAGTTTTATACCAATAGAGAGCCAAAGGACTTAAGTTTATGTGTCCTCATTTCTGGTTTCAGGAAAAGACATCAATACAGAGCACATATGAAATTCTGCCTGTGTAATGAAGAATATTCTTTGACTACACTGTTTCCAGTGTACACTACTGAACATGCAAACACAAGTTGCATGGGAGATAAGCCAAGGTGATGAAGTCCAAGCAAGATGAGGAAGCATAGAGACTGTAAACACATTATCTTCTATGAGAGGAAACATGTGTTGTAAAGATATAGGGTCTTGTCTTTTATTTTGGTAAGAATAAGTTGGTTTTTTTCTGATACAGGTGGCAAATTCACCAAGGAAAACATCCGCCAGAGAGCAGAGGTAGGCCAGAACATTTAACAAAAGCCTCATTATCTGTTGTTCTGTAAAGCAGAAGACCAAAATGCTGGTCTCCTGAAATTACTGGCAAAACTAGCTTTTTCAATGGCCTAGGAGTTTATCCCAGGTGTTTTGCTACCATAGTGACAGTCTTATCCACACATATAGAGAGCAGTTGGTGTAAATTAAGAACTGCTCTTATCAGGGTGCAATTTTTGGAGCTAAATGACAGTTACAGTTAAATGAATTAAATGTAAGTATTATGAAAAATATTTCTCAGTACACCTTTCAGATGTAGACTAATACTTGACAGAATACTGCAGGCATCATTGCAGTGCTAACAGATCACAGTAAATACAGCAGAAGTATATATGATCCAAATAAGTTTCACCTTCAGAAACTTATGCCATCTAAACCCATAGAGCTTAGTGAGCACACTAAGAGGAGCCAAAATGGATGTATAAACTCACATACCTATACCAACTGGGCATAGGGCAAATGCTGAATAAATACACTGTCAGAACAGTCCATTTGTTATAAAACTATGCCAGGTATCGTCCACGGCAGACATCCCTGTAGTTTCCTTCATGAAGAGACTGCATACAAAAGAAAACTGTTTTGACTTCATATTGTGGGGGAATAGCCTAAGTTCTTATTTCTTTGTGTGCTGATTCAACAAGTACTGGTGATCTGTGTTGATCTTTTTCTTTACTGCTTTTCAGAACAAGGATATCCTGAACTAATTTATGCTCTTCATTTGAAACGTTGATGGTTGATATTGAGAGTAAAGCAAGGAAGCTGGGAAAATATGGGGGCTACTGGTATCTTTGATATATTTCTAGCAATGCCTTTCATGAGAATTTTAGTTCTTCATGAATTTGAAAATAGGGGTGATAAACCAGGTAAGTATAATGAAAACTTGATATAAAAATGAAAAATTTAATTTAGAGATGATCATTTAGACTAATATACTTTAAATTCTTACATTAATTCAGATTTATTGTCATGTCTAACTCTTACTAATTATCCTAAATATAAATATCCTAAAATACTAAACTTGGAAGGGACCACCATCAACTTGTAAAGCATATGGAAAGTGAAATATACATTGATGCTGTTCAGTTCAACACATACAAGCTACAGATACATCCTAGAATCACAGAATATTCTGACTTGGAAGGGACCTGCAAGGATCGTAGAGTCCAGCTCTTAAGTGAGTGGTCCATAGGGGGACTGAACCCAAAACCTTGGTGTTATTAGCACCATGCTCCCACCAACTCAGCTGATCATGTTCCCTTCACCTTTTTTTATTATTATGGCCATAGGTATAAACTGGGCAATTGTTTTTTGGAGGTGCAGTTTTTTTGAAGCAAATGAATCTTATTGGCAGATCTGGTTCAGATGAGGATCTGACAGATGATTTTGATTCACAGTGAATTTGCACATGCCACTTGTGACTTTCCATTGCAGTTACTGGGAACTGCTTTTTAATTCTTTGTTGCCTTTTGAGAGAGATAGTTTTATTTGTTTCAATTTTTAAATAAAACTGAGGTATTTATATGTTTGAATGTGTTTACTGCATCAGTTATGAAGTCATTTAAATGGCAGCAGTGATAGGGAGCATACTGGAGTACCAAAAACAAAAAAATATTTTAATAGATAGATCAATAGAGTTTTTTAAGCTCAAAAGCATCTATTTGATTCAAATCAAACGATGTGTGACTGTGATAGCATTAAAACAAATATCCCAAATGAGCCATCTCTCACCCTTAATACCAAAGGGGTGACATCATTTCTGCATATTGTATTGATAGTTTTTGTCATTCAGTACAGAGGTCAGACAAGTAAGCTGGGAAAGCAAGTTGTGTTCCAAAAGGCCACACCAAGTCCCAGCATGAGCTTTTTATCTTCTTTGAATGTAAGATCATAAGAAATTAACTTTTATTCTGTTTTTTCCACCCATGTTTACTGTAGCTAGGGGACCTATTGCTTTTCTATTTGGATTCTATTTATTTAAAAGCAAAATGAGAACAGAAGAGTATATGGGAAAACTCCTAATAAGGCAGATTTGGCAAAAGGAGTCTGTACATTGCCACCCCACACTGTGGTAGCTTCAGAGCAGACTGCTGATTGTTTGCCTGGCTAATTTTATACTGTGCTTCCTACTTTAGGGTATGGCTCCTACAGCATCATAGTTATACTTTATACTCATACTTTAGATGTTATGGAAAACGGCATTTGCGTTGAAGTCAGTGACAGTTGAGTGCATACACTGAAGAAAATAAACACAAACATTGCTTTCATTGTCTCTTCCTTCCTCTATTATGTATGCTAAACTTTTGCTATTGTTGTTTTTTTGCTTACAGAGATACCAGGAATACCACTGGAAATTTTGTCTTCCAGTTCCTTCCTTGAAGGAAGGACAAGGAATCAGTTTTTTTTATTTTTATGTTTTTAACAGTGGAAGAGTACCAAGTCTCAACTCTGAAACTTGTTCTACTATGAAAATAGCCCTGCTGAGAACATAGCATGGCTTTGTTTTGCTATTCCATAGAAAAAAACCAAGCCGCTGATGAGCAAATGGAAAAATATGTTAAAAAAAGGACTTTTTCTTATAAAAACTTGCACATTTATGCTTAAAAACATTTGCACAAGGTAGGTGTCTTTTGTTAAGATATGTCCTAAAACAACCTATTCACTGAACAACATGTAACAGTTGAGCTAAATGCTGTTTGCTTTTATCATAGTAGCAGCAGAATGGATGTGACAGATCCTGTAGTACTGTTTGCGAAGAAATGTGTGCAAATTCAGGCTCATATTGCTTGCCAGACACAAAATGTTCTCTTTATGGTGAGATAAATTAGTTTCCATTTTTATGCAAATTTTCCTGCTTATTGGCTGTAGAGCTCTTCTGAGTATTTGGAGGTACTGCACGTCAAGCACTGGAGAGGTTTTGCATTATTTCCAGAAATCCTGCTGAGATATGTGGGAACATGTAAAGCGGTCAGAGAGAGAAATTAATGCCATTTCTTTCTGCCTTCTCTGTATTTCATCATTGATTGAAGAGATGATGTGGGAAAAGAGCTTTTGACATCTCTAGTTGAAATAGTATTATTCATAGAGCTTTGTATGTAAATGTGTTCATTGTTGTGTCTAGAAGACACAAAAACCCCAGCAGAGCCATCTCAGATTGCACTGTGACTGCGAGGGAATGATGAACCAAAGTTGCTGTGTTGAACATAGAGTGAGTTCTTTGCTGTTGGGACATTTTATTTTTGGAAGTGGTAGAAGAGAGACGAGGAAAATAGGGCAGGAATGGAAAGTGTGGCTTTGAAAAGTCTATCAGAATGATTTCGTCTTGCTCTTACAGCTCATCTGTTGGAATACTGTCCTGGGATGTGAGTTCATGTTTTCCCTCCTACTGAAGGGATTCTCCTCAGAGATGCCATCCCCTCCTAATGTTTCAGAGATTAGAGTCCTTCTCAGGCTGTGGCAGATGCCTGGGTCCTGCCTACAGGAACTGCCCCACCAGCACTGAGCAAAGTGTGACCTCAGCTTTTGCCTGCTCCCCTGGGAAGCAGGACTGTCAGGTTCCATGTTGCACATCCTACTTTCAATGGAGTATTGTCCAAAAATTCAGATAACTGTGCTATGTACACCTGTGGTCTGAGCCCTCTCTTGAAATTTAGAAATACATGTTCAAGTTGTCTCAAGCAGAGGAAGGAACTGAACTGAGGCTTTCAGTGTCTGGGAGACATCCTCAAGTCAGTGGGGAGAGAGAAGTTATGTGCAGTAATATGGTCCTGTGATACTCTGCAGCCACAGAAGTGTTAAGTGGGAGACCTGGAATGGGAATCCAGAACAGTTTTTTCCTGCATGACTTTACCTCGTGAAAGCTATTATTGAGTATCGTACCTCTAATTTAATAAAGCTTGTGGGTTTATAATTATCTTGGAGACTTTTAGCCTGTGTTTATTTTTGACTGAAATGTTTCTATAGCCCCCCCAAATATTTGTGAGTGGGAAATATACCTGGCTTTCTGAAAAAAAAAAAAAACACCCAAGAACCCTTGCTTCTACCTCTTCTGGTTTTGTTGCTGTCACTCTCTTGTTATTTTTAACAAGCTTTGAGCACTTTTGGCGTGAGGTGGGCATGGGGAAAGTATTCATTTGGCTCTACTATCCATAGAACTTTTAAAAAAGCTTCTCTCTTATTTTTAGAAGATATTTATAAATTGCCCATATAGTATGTGAACTCGTGACTAGTATTACAAGATGATTATTTCAGTGCAACACAGAATTCCTCAGCGTTATTTGCATCTTCTTTTTTTGGCAGTCTTCCAACAAATGCATGACACTTAGGTATGTAATTCGTGAAATTTATATCCTCACTGTATTTTGGTGGTATTTTTTTCCTTGTCTATTATTAGTCAATAAACAAATTTTGCTTTCTTAAACAAGATCTACTACAGTACAATTCTAAGATAATTTCTATTGATGAAAACTCCCCAGGTGATGGGCAGACTATACTAGAAACCACTCATCAATAGCATCTCTTCGTTAAATGTCTTTGGATTTTAATAGAGATTCTTCATGGACACTGCTTCAATGGAATCTGGCGTTTTCATTTCTAAAAAATTTGAATGCTGGAAGACCTATAATATGTATAACATTAATTCTAAATGACATAACACTTACATAATGTAATTAAAATGTTACCTGATACCTTATCATTCTGTGCACTGTATTTTTGTTCTTACAATCTTTCTTAATTAAGAAATCTGTTTTGTAGATGTATTTTTAATCCCTTCGCAATTTCATATTGTCGTTTTTCTAAATTTGTTCTGAATGTAAAAATAGATATAGAAACCATCCATCAGGTAGTACTTTATATAAAGTTAGATCTTTTAAAAATCTTAGGTTTTGGCAAAAAGTGTGGTCCACTTCATTCCTTGTCACCCTTCTTTTTATTGACATAATTACCATGAATTACATTTTCCTGCAATTTCAACTGATGATTTCCCCCGGGCCATATTGATTGGGGAGTTTTTGTTGGTTTTTTTTCACTTGGTTGGTTGTGGGGTTTTCTGGTAAGTTGAACTTTGCGTGCTAGAGTAGAGATGGCAGACTGTCCACCATTCCACAGAAACTGGCTCAGCATATATGGGAGATCTTTGGGTTCATGTCCTCATTACATGTTCTCTCTTCGGAATTCTTTTCTATTTTTCACTGCAATCCATTTTTCATTGGCTTTTCTCTCATTAGTACCAGAAAAAGGTCAAACTGAACTTTTCATCTCATCCAGTTTTAGTTTTGGGGGTTTTTTTCTGTTTTTTTTTTGTTAGGTCAAAATTAGGCAATAAAAGAATTTGTCTATCCTTATCTGAAAACCTCTTTTTTAATACCTACACTAATAGCACTGGGACGAAAAAATGGGTTGGAGAGAGTTTTAATCCTTAAAATGCATTATCAACTAAAACAAGTGAAATGTGGAAATAAACAGAAAAGCAAGAGGAGTTTCTTGTCATTTGTTTTTGGTAACTGGAAAATTGTCAGAGCCCATAAAGGCCATAAAGACTTCATTGTGTCTTTCAATCAAGTTTTAGAGCCAGACAGTTACAAGGCAAATTCATTCTCAATTTACAGCCTCTGGAACGATGACCATAGCATTCAATTAATCAGCTGTAACCAAAATGTCAAGATCCTCATAAAGAAATCTTTCACTCATCTAGGTTATTATAACAAGAGATTTTTTTTTTTTTTGAGTCTGATAAATATAGGGCATGGGAGGAATTGACTTATTTGTAGTTTCTTCTTATTTCATAGTGATAGTGCTTGCCATCCCTCCCATACAGCTGCAGAGCTCCTTAGCTAGGAAATACATAGACTGAGTCATCATAATTTCTTCTAAAAAGGAGAAACACATAAAAGGGTTGGATCCAAAACAAAAGCCAAACCCAGCTCTGGTGCACCACACTCTCCATGTAATATGTTACCATTACTTCTTTTAAATGTAATGTTGAAACCCATTTAAGCACAGATGTTGTCACTGGAAACTCATAAAAATATCAGTTTAAGCAGTCCCATGCTGGTTGAGCATCCCACTAGCCTGTCTCGGACGATGGCCAGCACCAACAGCTCAGGGGAAAGAGCTTAAGAAACACAGCAATGATCTGTTCCTCTTTCCTTTCTTTTAGTGATCAGTGCTGCAGGCATTTCCTCCTCTTGATATCACATTAGGACCATTGTTTAGTTATCCTCAATGGACCTTTCTCCAACTGACTTGCCTAATCCCATTTTGAACCTGCTAATATTTTTCACATCCAATCTTAATTTAGCAATGAGTCAATACCTTGTTGTATGGAAAATTGTTCCCTTTGGTTTTAATTGTTTTTAAACCTATCATTGGATAAATTATTTTTTTTTATGGTAAGGAATAATGAACAATTCTTCCTTATTCATCTTCTCTGTCCTAGTTAATAGTTTAATTTTATAAACCTCTCCCCACACACACAAGCCATCCTGAGATGAAGAAAGCTAGCCTGCTTTGCTTGAGCAGATGCTGAGCCATACTTGCAGCCACCTTTGTCCCCCTTCAGAATACTCCAAGTTCCACTGTATCCTTTCAGAGGGAGCATCATCAGAGTTCTACCAACACACTTGCCAGATGTGAAAAATGTGGAACAATGGAAGGACTCCGGGACATAAAATAATAGGATATGTGGCTTGTCTATAGATTTAATGAGTAACTGTTTTGGGAGTTTGGTTGGTTTTATCTTGAATAGAAGGGTGATTTTTTCATCTCTCTTTCTAAATGAGTTCAAGCTGCTTTGCATTTGGACTAAGCAAGCTAGAACATGCTGCAGAATAGGAATGTTCACTCATAGAGGCACTCTAAATCAGCTATCCATTCAAAAATTTCTCCCTATCCTGTCATACATCAGTTTTCATCCATCAACAAACCCTCAGTCTCAGAACTTTCTGCATTTCTTTCACAGGAGCACTGTGTAGATTAATTAATACACAATGTTGGTTGAAATTAATTAGTGACAAAATGTAATTACCTTCCACACCAATTGACTCTTATCCACACATTGTGCAAATTATAATTTCCCATTCCTTTGGGATACATTTCCCATATGGGCTGCACATGTTTCATAAATTAAAATGTGTTGGAGGTTCTCCTTATTCCGGGAAAATTTTGTGGTCGGCAAACCACAAGCACAAGCAAGAGTTCAAAAGGCTTCAGTAGAATAGAGTCTGCCCTAGCACAGTAGATAAACAGGTCAATAAACATCTAAGTAGTGCACCTAAATTGATACTAACTACTGTGTGTGCTATTTAGACAGAGCTGAGAGACAAGTTGCCTTCTAGTCTCACTC
Organism: Aleadryas rufinucha; assembly: GCA_013397815.1. Lineage (NCBI taxonomy): Eukaryota > Metazoa > Chordata > Aves > Passeriformes > Aleadryas > Aleadryas rufinucha. The sequence goes on from VZTH01010339.1 coordinate 168,646, forward strand.
TGTTGAAGCATGAGTATTGTCCACAGTTTTAACTCAGTAGCAGACAACCATTGTCCATTCAGTCCTGCACAAATCTGTAATGAAACAGTTAAATGGCAAACCCCACAGGTATTTCTAGCAATTGACATTTATGACAAAACACTGTATCATTGGAATCAAAACTGTCATTGAAACAAACCTTTTTCTTAGGCCCAGTGTCTAGTGTGCATTTTAAGTTCACTTGAAGGTTTTTTTTCTGCAGCTTGATGGAGTTCACTCTTGACCAATAACAGTTAAAGACTCTACAATATGAGAGAGTGGAGCTCTTACTAAGTTCAAGGCACTGAGAAAACAAGAGAGATCTACTGGATGGTGAGCCAGGACAGCCTCAAGAGACCTGGATTTGAGTTCTCATATTGCTGATGACCTGTATTATAGACATGGTAATTTTTCACTCCTGATTTTATCTGGTTTGCTCAGCTGTAATATATTTGCAGAAGACAATTTTTATGCATATTTGCAGTAAAACACAATGCAGTCCTCCTTCTCTCTTGGATTTCTGCTAGTCATATTCCCTGCTGCAAACCTAACACAGGGATTTCCTAAACTTTCCTGCAGAATATTTTTACGCACTTTGTAATTTCATGAAACTATTAAGAATTAGCTGAAGTTGGCAGGAAGTGTCTTTTTTAGCAGAGGAGGTCCTTACTCTTTGAGTCTTGTCATGTCATTACTTACTGAGCAGTGGTTCCTTGCACAGCTGCTCAACCTAATGACTCACAGATTCCAAGAGAGAAGAGTCTTGTTCTTGCCCATGCACATGCCACCCTGTCCATTCCTGTTAATTCATTTCCAGGCTGAGGACAGTCTAAGTGACTGGCCCAGCAGAAGAGCTGGGCAGTCTTCTATTATGTTAAGGTAGCATCCAGAAGAGTCTGGATGTCAAGTGTGTAGTGTGGGAGCAGGGCAGGGGAAAAGAGAGGCCAGGCAAGGAGTCACACTTCCTCTTTGTTGGCCACCACAGGACACCAGGTCTGCTCAGTCGTCCATGGAGCTGCAGCTTAATAAACTGTCAAATTGTCTCCAGTTGTGTCTTGTGAGCCTAGAAGATTCTAAAACTCTAGGCTGGCCCAATTTCTTTCTGTATTCATGCAGTATGATCACTTACTTCATTTACTAGAGACTTTAATTCAAATGCTGTGTCCCCAGTACATCTTTGTTAACAATGACACAGATTAGTAAACGTACTTCACTGCTGGAGCAATGACTGTCTTCCTTAGGGAGGGAGCAGTCTGTTTTGGTATTCTAGGAAACTGTTTTCATTTCATCAACAGACTTTGTTTTGCAGAGCTGCATAACATAAGACAAAGTTGAACTAATGGTCGGGTTTAAGGTTACTACTGAGGATTTCAACTTTTCAGCTACAGGGGAAAAGGTCTAACATTTTTTTCATCACAATCTCTGTCGAAAATGTTTGAATCTGCCTAGAAATAATTAATGTTTCCCATTGCAGTAAGATCTTCCAACAAATACAAAGAGCTGCCTGCATTTCTGACACCATGCAGATCTGATTTGTTGTTTGTTTATCTTGGTAAACCAGGAGTTTTGTTACAATAGGATGCATATTTTGGCTTTTGAAATGCAGCAAGGAGCACAGGAAATTATATGTGCTGACAAATGGATTCTGAACTTTTGTTAGGAGGAAAAAATTTCGGAGCCTCCACTAGGAAAACTCCACCCATCTTGTTATATGGTGGTTTAATCACTATCTGTTTAATGACTTACATGTTATGAAGGACATGCATGTTTTCATCTAGAGTAGATTCTTATACTCAACCCTGCTTATACACAAAATTTCATGGATTTCACGAAATAAAAATCACTTCTATAAATGTTTCAGAAAAAAAAACCCCTACTGTGTTTAAGTTCACTGTCGAGTTCTGTGTCCTTTCAAAATAAAAAACTCTTCTTCCACTATGTAACAGAAACACTGCTATTAACTGAAACTTCAAAGCAACGAGGAAGATTTCCACAATATATAAAATGTGGGTCTCTCCCTGTAGCATCTTGTAATAAGGAGAGGGTCTTTCTCAAACAGGCTTAACATATGCTCTTACTAGTCTGTTTTTCTTGAAGTGATTTAAAGATGAAGGACAAGTGTGTGCACTGCCGAGCAGAGTGGAACAGAAGATTTGCTCTCATGGGTGAGGAACAGTCAGGAAGGTCGATGTCTCAGGGCTGGGATTTCCCATCCATGCTGCATACACTTGGCTGGGCCACTGACCATTGTTTCAAGTGATATGCTGTGCTGGCTCCCACGCAAGGTGATTTTTTTCTATGTCGCATTTACAGAACAACTTCTTCTCACAATATCTGGAATACCGGCTCATTGCAGCTTCCATGAATATGGGGGAAATTCCTGGCATATTCCAGGATCAGGAAATTTGAAGGCCCCTCAGTGACTGAAAATGGGACTGAATCTTTCTTGAAGGTACATGATCTGTGAATCTGAGAGTAAAATTGACCCTACTTGCCACTCTGGGAAAAAAATAGTGCTGTCTTGGTTTTCCGCATGGTCTTTTCTTTATGGCAATGTATATCTCACACATTTTTCTCCTTATACAGTAAAAGTATGGAGTGATAGTGTTTGACATGGAGCTGTTTCTCCTTCAAGTTTTCCTTATTCTGGAGTTCCTGATTTATTAAGGAAGCTGTACCAATCAGGGCACCCCTTCTAATATTAGACTGCAAAAAAGAAAGAAAGACGAATGCATCAACAGATTTGGGACTGAGGCTTCTAGGGAAGAAGTACTAACTTCATTTAGCCAGTCTTCTTCCATTACAGCATTGGCTTTGTCTCTTTAATTTTGGTATATTCTTTGCTATACCCCAAGGAGAGGAACCTGTGTGACAGAAATGAAGAAAACAGTAGAATAATGGAAAAACAGTTTAAAACTTTTGTCTTTAGAACATCATTGCGTATTTAATCTCACCTCTAACTATCTGCTCTCTCTCACTCCTCACGTGTCAGATAAACTCTCAGGGGTCACATCTGTCATCTGGTTTTGGGGTGTTAATCTCCTAGGACAAGGAGGTTAAATATATAAACTATAATACATTGATCAACATAATGGTTGGCTGGTGAAGTTCAATTAATTAATAAAAATTATTAAAACTAGAATCACTCTTCTTATTTTAAGAATGACACTTCCATGGAAGATAGACATCTCCTTATATAAAGGTGGGGCTGCCTCTTGACTTGTTTCCTACTTCCAGATTTCCTTTTTAACCATGGCAGGAAGACTGGAATTGTGACAAGAGGAAGAGGAAACACAGAAGAACAGTTAGTAGCAGTAAGTTTTCTCATGTTTAGAAATAGCCTCTGTGTGCAAAAACAATTGTCAGCAGCTTTCAACAATTTCAGTGATGGGTTTTGTTTTCTCAGACCTGACCACCCTCTGTTCATCAGTCTTTTCACATGTATCAGTCGTGAGTCTGAGTCTCTCAGCATCCCCATGCTGAGCTGTCATTTGTCAGTCTGCACTTTGGAAACTGCTTATGACTCTGCTTATGGCAGGGCTTAGGCAGCAGGGACCAGCTCTATTTCAGCTCATTCTAAGTTCAGTAAAGCTTTTCACTGGCCTATATAAGAGGAAAGATAGAAATGTAAGTTCTCCCAGATCATTGAGAGAACCAATGGCAAGCTGTTGTCAGCCATTCCAGAGAGATAAGTAACAGAGTGTTGAGTCTGATGTGCACTCTCCAGGAGTGGTATGTATACTCTTATCTGGTGTCTGAAGTCAGATGCAACTTTTAAATTAGTTTCATGCCTTATAACATCAATATAAGCAAGCTCACAAGTGGGGAACAGCGTAGTTCTGATGTTAAAACTCATAGCTAAGATTTGAGACCAGTGCTCAAATTCCAGCCTCATTACACCATGAAATTCTAAGTTACAATTTTCTGTCTTTAAACCTCTTCTATGGGTGGTGAAAGCTGAACAGCAGTGAAGACTCAAACCATTGTGTCACATAGTGAACCATGCTACGCCAGGATAAAGTCAAACAATGGAATAGTAAACACATCCAAATCCCATCTGCGTTACAGTGTCCACCAGTGGGACTGCAACTGCACCATGAGATCCTGAATTGCAAGTTGTTTTATTTAAGGGCAAGGGCCACACATCCTAAAGAATAGTATAATTTTATCACTTTATTTATTATATCAGTCCAAATTGCTGTAGTGAGTGTCCAGATCAGTTATGCTTTTTCATAGCTGCCATGTTTTATAGGGTAGTGCTAAAAAATCTAGTACTTTGGTTTGTTACATCCACATCAGAATGACCTATGCCCTTCTCAATTTGAGTGCATAAATGTAACTGTACGTGTCTGTTCATGTTTTTTATGTTTCTTTGCGGAAGAATGGTTCTGCTCTGCACAGTTCTGTCCACACGAGGAACCATCAACGATTATGTTGTGATTATTACATATGAAAATGGAAGAATACAACAGCTTCTTTCCCCCTCAAATGTAAAGTAGAGATGAAAGGAAAGGTTTAGTTGCAGTAACCTTTGCTGCTTCAGCTGCCTGCACTAATGGGGGTAAGTTCAACTGCTTGAGTTCAACTGCTTTTGCTTTCAAAGTGAGTGGCTCATCCTGTCTCCCTTTGGTGCTGGGGACGGGGTGGAAGGTTTGCTCTGTCTGCAGGGAATCTGTCTGCTTTCACCTGTAATCCAGAGACTGATGTATCACACTCTAGGCCCTGATGAGAGCTGCCTTCCTTCAGTGCAGCAAACCCCAGGGAGCTGTGGATGGAGTTCCTGAGTGTCAAGTGGGAGAGAGGTGAGAGAGGTTATACCCAACCTAACCTAGTCTATTACAAAACTTTGGGCATGCTCTAACTTTGATTAATGAACTGTTCTGCCCCAAATATTTCTTGGATGTCTACATTACCATTTTCAATTGTGCTAACTCAAACAAACCAGCAATCAATTAACTAGAATTACAAAACTCTAGGCTAAACAAAGCCATAGTGAAGAAACTGGCTTTCAGCCCAGTATCTGCTGATGATGGGATATGAAACAGCCTATTGAGTCTGCAGCTCTCGAATTCTTGTACAAAAGTAAAAACAATGCTATTTGCCTTTTCAATAGGGAAAAAAATCCCATTTTATTCAGTACCTCCACTTAGAAAAGGCAAACAACATTACTGAGCCAATTTTTAGGAGGTTGTACAGAAAGAAGTACTTCCAGCACATTAAGCAAATTTCAGCTTAGACTTATAAAAACTCTAGAAGAAAGGCAAGAACACTAAATTTTAAACTAGATTTATATGTCCATCTGTCAAAAATGTTGTGCAAACTTTCTGAGGTATTTTTATTTTTCAGGTAGAAAGCAATATGAGAAGAAAAACCAGCTCTGTCAAGTTTCTGTGCTGGTGACTATCAAGTTTATTGCTAGTACTATGATATTTAGTGCTTTTCATCTGGCTTCAGATGACAGAACCCTAAAACATATGAAGAGCTCAGCTTCTAGTAGTCATGCTTTGTGAGAAAAACTTGGAAACTTGAAACAAACACACACAAATGGCACAAATAAGTCAAGCAACAACAACTGAAAACATCACTTTCCTAAACCTCTTCTTTTTAATTAATTCTCTGCTCTGGAGGAGCAGTTTCATGGTTTTTCAGTATGTGAGGGTTGCCAATACAAAAAGCATGCGGTAATTGTAAAAGCAATAACCAGTCCAGCTGCATTCCCTGTGCAGAAACTGAGAGGGACAACAAGCCATAAATAGTGGTGTCACCGCCACTCTTTGCCTCAGTTAAGGGGTATTATTATTCTAAACACAAAACAAACTATTGCTTGGGCTCCAGCTGAAAGTTTCAAAGCCTCATAAATCTGCCAGGTCAAAGCCAATTTTCATTGGAATTTTGGAAAGGAACTTCTTGAGAGAAATATCCAGTGCTAATTTTAATTTCCTTTTACTACTTGTTTTAACAGCCTTGTCCAAACCCAAAGTGTTCTTCAAATGGAAGAATACAAATTTTCCTCTAATTCACCTTACTCTATGTATGCTTGTAGCTCAGCACTAGTCTACTATAGCAAACACAAGCAGAACATCTACAATGAGTATATATTTTCCTTTAACCTGAAGCTGCTGAGAACTGTCTTTAAGCAGAGATTGATGTGATGAGTGACTGCATGTTAACTGCTGATGGGCTTGAGGTAGAATATTGCTGCCTAAGCTGTTGTCTCCAAGGTCCCAGTCAAGGCAGGTGCTTTGTCTACAGTGTAAACCTTTTTTAGGTTTGTTCAATAAAAGGTTTGGAAACTGCTGCCACTGAGGAGAGTTGCTGGCTCCAAAAAATGAAGAAGAAGGTTTTGATTTTGTTTTTTTTTAACAAAAAGGGAAAATCCTTCCATGAGAGCTCAGCAGACATCTGAGGCAATTTTCAGAAAAGTCTGCTCAAAAGGAAGGATGTGTGTATGTACTCGCTCTCTGATTGTCCTTCTGAGAGTAATTTTTTTGCACTACTTTTTCTGCTTTGGAGTATCTTCCCAAGTGGAGATGCCAGCCTTCCCAGCCCTCCCGAAAGGGAGAAGGCGCAGGTCAGAAATGATGGGGTTTTTCCTCCCTTTTCTTAACAAATTTCTCTTCTGTCACTACCCTCCTTACACTTAACACTTACACAGACAATACCACTTAATTGTCTTCATGCATTGTGTTCTACAAAGAAAACCTACTTGCAGCACAGTGTTTTCTAGACTCAGTATTTTATCTTTATAGTATATGGTGTTATGTTTGCTAATATGAAAAAGAAACAAGATGAACAATATAAGATAAAATCTGAGGTGTCTTTCTAGGGATATTTAGTCCATTTTCATGGTTACTTCTGAAATGATGTTCTCCTTCTATGCAAAAAAAATTGGCTCTGAACATCAATGAATGTGGTGATAGAATAGACATGATTAGTCCAAGATGCCCACAAAAAACTTTAAAAAATGAGAAAAGTGGCGAAAGGGTAGGTTGCAGAGTCAGAGAGATTGATCAAGATATTTGGTATTGTGAGAAAAATCTCCTTTTTTTCCCAGTTGCTAAATCTTTTGCCCCATACAGGAACAACTGATTTTAACAAACATTTGGCTTAATTTTTTCTTTTTTGTGGAAGCATACAATAGGCCCATAGACTCATCCAGTCAAAACACATGATCTTGGACCTAAAGAAAGGCAGCATAAAAGTGTGGGGGTTTTTTTAATGAAAAGGAAGAAGGTAGTAAAAGGACAACTTTACATAGTTCAAGTGATCAGGGTAGAACAGAAAAATATTCTGCCTCTAATGTGGATTTAAATAAAGATGTTCCTTTGCTTGTTAACTACTGCCAAAAGGGACCTCATTCTGGGAAACATGCTGAAAAAATGTTTGTCTATCATACACATCAGCTGCCTGGTAGACAAAGATTCTTTGGGACTCTCTTGTTTTTATATACAAAAGCAAATAACAGGGTCTGCATCTATAGGTATTGCTTTCCAGTGAAACAGTTTTATGTCATACCAGTCCATAAGATTCAGAAAAATAATTGTAATATCTGTTGGCCATCATAACATGTTATGATTAAAACAGATCTTCACTTTTCAGGTCAAAAACAAATATAGCTTGTGAGCATTTTTTAGCTTTTTGCTTCTTTATTCTTGCTTCTCTGTTTTGCCCCAGACTGACCCTGCACTTCTGTACTTATTGCTTTACCAGGATATCTCTCAACCTTATTAACAGAGGCTCTTATTAGAGGGAGCTCTGCGCAGCAGTGTGCAACACTGACAGGGCTGTCTTACGGAAAGCACAGCTGTGAGGACCTTCCTCCAGGAATGGCAAACCAGATAGTTACTTACTATCAAAGCAAATTTAGGTGTCAAACACAAGTGCTTCTTGCTTTTTTTTATGCCTCAATATTGTGCAAGCCATAGCAGTGTCTTGGAGGTGAAAAGAAATATGCAGCTGGAGGGTGTCAGAGCTTTTTCCAGCAGTATCCATGTCAATAAAACAGCCTGAAACTTTGTTTATAGCCTTGGCAAAGCCATCATAGGCTGAATTAGTCCCAGCAGCAAAGCTATCTGCTCACCAGTAGGGAATCTTCGTATTACAAACTTTTCGTATAAACCTCATGAGGTTTAATAGGAATTGCTTTATATACTAGTAAAATCTATAGATTTTTACAGACTCTAGAGCTTGTTTTTACTCTTTCCAACACTTTGCAAAACCGAGGCGAGTTCTTCTGGCTTCTAGGCTCTTCTCTCTTAGCTTTCTCCCAGTTGCTGCTGCTAACTGTTCAGCATGCACGAATGAGTCTGGAGCCTTGGCTGGAAGGCAACAGAAGTCTGTGGCTGAGGAATATTGCCCCCTTTCAATGTGTCTCTCAGAGAACTTCTCAGAGTGACTGCTTCTCTTGTTTAGCCACTAGTGTAGTTATGATCCCATCAAATAATTGAGCAAGAATGCAATTCCATGGCATAGTTTACAAATCTTTAAAAATATTGGTATTTTCAATCTGTTTCAAATTTGTGGACCCCTGTAAAGTAAATCTAAGTCTACTGAAGCAAACTTTCTTTTCTCAGTTATCTCTCCAGGTCTCCTAGTAGTAGACCAGACATTAAAGACCACTGATCTAGAAAAAAAGACTTCCCTTCCAGCTGAAGTTTAAGCTATGTTTACTCAAAGGTTTAGAACACTCTCAACATCACTTGGATTGTAAATTCCCTGTTTATAGGGACCTTTTCCTTTTTCTTTTACAAATGGTGCATTCAGCTCATTGGTCACTGTGCTTTGTGAGCATTATTGCAGTATAAATAATAAATGATAGTTTTATCTGAGGGTCCTCAAAAATATCATTCTGTAAGAAAGTTTCTCATCACTAGATTTGGAATATTTGGAAATTATTACTGTCTCATTCTCAGAACCAGGATGTGTTTCATGATGGTTGGTAGACTAGAGGTATGAGGTAAACATTGTCACAGCTGACTGAGTTTTTGTGGTTGCATCTTAACTTGTACAGCTTTCATGAGAGAAGCCAAGACTGAAAGGAAACATGGGAGTTTCATGGAGCACAATTACAGTTGCTTATTCAATTATTAGCCAGTCCTGAAATGACTCACAACACAGCTGCTTAGATTTACAGGCAGTTAACAGACTTAAGTGTTTGTTGGTTTTTTTGTTCAAAGTGATGTAGTGGGACACTGTCCTGGGTCAGATGTACCATAAAGTTGAAGGCTTGAGGAAACAGAACAGACTTTTGTCTCTTTCTTACATCAGCTGCTTTGTTAATGGCTGTGAGAAAGATACTATGAAAGTGATTTTGTCTTTCTAATCTTGAGATAGCAGAGCAATCTAGTAACAGTGGCAGTTACTAATACTAATACTAATCTAGTATTCAGTGATAGTTGGACACTATTGTCTCTGAGACACTCTGTAAACTCTGGGATTCTCTGATCTGCTATTTCCAAATACTCCAATTTTGATGTGACTTTATTAGGTAACTCCTGCATCTGTAATAATAATAATAATACAGTGTGCTGGCTTCTTGACTGGTGGAATTTTTTCAAAACACTGATAATTGACACTCAGTCATGCCTCAATAATTTGGAACTGTTTGAACTTCACAATCAAATTCCATACTTTTTTTATATAGAGAATTGCTCTGTGGACAGAGGTAGAATAACCAGTAAGTATAGGCCATGTCATGTCATGTAAACAAGTATTTACAAGATGCTGCAACATATTGCCTTTTCTAAATGATATTGTTTCTGATTTTAATTTGGGGTTGTTCTCTTGTACTAGACTTCTATGCTAACCTTCTACATTAAATAAAAGGAGTTAACAACACTGACCATAACACCTTAGGATTTTTAGGTTTTCTTTTTTTCTTTTCTTTTTCACTTTCTTCTTCCTTATTTCATTAGTTTTTCTTCCTTATTTCATTAGTTCACTGAAGTATCTCTTCTGCTCTTAATCCCCTTAGTCTGAGGTTGAGATACTGTCTTTTTTCTCTCTTCTGTTTAAAGTATTTTGTATTTTTATACTGCCATATACAACTATTAAAAATCAAAAGCATCTATCCATACTGTAGGCAGCAGAATTTTTATAAACTATAAGAGATTCTCTGCCTTTTTGTCAATGGCAGATCATCATTATAGGGCTTACATCCTTCTTCTGGACAGGCACTGACCGAGGTCAATGCAAGTTTCCATTTGGGGGTTAACAGCCTTCATTGTTGCAAGTCCTGATAAAGCTTTAGACTTCCTTTTCCACTGCCTTGTCTGCACTCATGTAGATAGGTACAGAATGAAACCACAGTGAGTTTATTAAATCTTTGTTCTGTCTTGATAGCATCTGAAATATCACCTTTCTTGACAAGTCTGCAGTGGCTGAGAGCTGAGAGTTAGTTTTTGAGTGTTACTCAAACTTCCTGAGGGTTGTGAGGAATTATGCCCGCTGCCCATGGTCTGGTTGGCTTTTGCCACTCATAGAGTTTACTAAGAGTGAGGAAAATCTTTCCTCAAGATAGTGTTTTGCTCTGGCAGTAGCTCAGGACAGCACGGGATACAGCTTTGATTGGGATTGGGATGGCTGAACAGTGGCCGAAGTTATCTGATAGGTGATTTGGACTGTATGTTGCATTAGACAGCAATACAGCAAAGGAGATTACAGTCCTCTTAGCTCCTTCTTGGAAATTAGCCCCTTGGGATCCATGCCCAGAGAAATGCCCTTGCAATCTGCCTGCTCTGGGGTTACCACTCTCTGATGGGCAGCAAACCAGACTAAATGCAAGGAAGAATCCAGGGCCACTTGCACTTGAGAAAAATACTCCAGGGACTAGATGGTGATCTTGGAGAAGTTAGGGGCTGAATTTAGTTTATTGGCTAAAAAAAAGGCATGTTTATTACTTATTACTCAGAAGGTAGTTTAAAACAATTAGTCTAATTATTGTAGCGCATTGTGCTTTAAAAGCTACAGCTGAAAGTAGGGAACCACAAGATTTTCATGTAAGTAGTAAAAGGTTTTTTTTAATAACCTAGATGAGTGAGAAGAAACCAGTGGTTATATGTTTGAAGGAGTTTCCTTGAAGTTGGAGTCCTGTAATCAGATGAGCTCATCTGCCATCTGAGCAACCTGTATCAGCAGTGTTGAAAAGTAACTCTTAGCTGCTGCTTAAAGCAAGTCTAATATACTCCTTGTTGTGCTCTGAAGACCTTGGACTTGATCCTGCTTTTTTGTACTTGTAGACTCACCACAAAGCACGCAGCAAGAAAAAACCCTTTTAAAGAGCATCATCTTGCAGCCCCTAAATAAAATACACAAGACAAAGGCCTCCTCGTGACGTCTTTATACTCTTTTTGTGAATAATCAATTTAAGCCAAAAAGAGGCAGCTGAATTTTGAGAAACAAGCACCTCCTGTGTGTCCAGTAAGGCTGTTTGCTGTGCAAGCATCTAAACAGAGAAGAGGAAGTGGCTGGGATCCTGCTCCAGCTTTATTTTGAGTGCTTTTGACTGTCCTGTCCAGAGAAAAGGGGTAAACATCTTCCATCCTAGAGAGGTTGCAATGGTTCATCCTTAACTGGTGGCTTTGTTATGAGGAGCATGGAACTAGTGGTGACTTTCTTCCAGAGCAAGATGGCTGAAGGCCAAAGTTTGAAATTAACTACTCAATTCCAGCCTTATAACCTAAAATACTCCAAAGAAAATTTAATAGGGGAGAAGATGAGCCCTGGTAAGACTGAAACATGGTTTTTGTTTGCAAGGGTGTAGATGTGAATTTTTCTCAGGAATAAGACACAAGAAAAGCTTTCTGGAGAAGAACAGATGGGAAATATAGACAGCTATTATTTATCACAATGAAAAAAACACCATGGTGGAGGTTGTGCTTAAGACCCAAGACCTGTGAAGAATTTGAGACCTGAGCTGACAAGGTCTCAATAATTGCACTAGCTTTTGAATTTGAATTGAATTTCATGAGAACTGCAGCTGGTCTGCGTGCTTTTTTTATGAAATACAGTTGCATTTGTGGAGGATCCAAGCAGTGCTGCTATGTGGAAAAGCAAATTATCTCAAAGATGTTTATTTCTGCATGGAAATATTCCCAGACAAAGGAGTCAAACCCTCTCCCTAGAAAGATTAAGTTCAGTCAATTCCTTCTGCACAGTACTTTGTTCTTTTCTTACATTGGCAGTCTTCATACTTGTAACCTCATCCTCTTGCTCCCATTCTTTATGCACACTGTTTGTTTCCCAAGGCAAGTGGCATGCAAAGTCATCTTGTATTTAAAGTATTTCCACTTAAACTTTGCAGTAAGACTGGGAGTAAGATATTTTGAACTTTGTGATTAAATGTTTTAGCAGCTGTTGCTGTAAAGACTTAAATATGCTTCCAATTTTTTTCACACAGGGATCTCATCAACTTGGAGGTAATTGAATACCTACAGGACACAGGCATAAAGTAGGTATGATAATATTTTAGTTGATATTAATGATTTTACTGGAATATATAACTACTGGAATGGTTGTGTACTCCTTCACATTAGTGTACAGGAAAGAGTATGTTCTATTAATCAGGAGCATAGCTCTAAAAACCCCCTACACTTAATAATATTGTTTTGCAAAGTGAATGAGTGTACCTATGCCTGTCAAGTAAATTGTATAGTGGGTAGAATAATTAATTTGGACATAAGGCAAGGAGCACATTGCAGATTTCTTTTTTTAAAGCTGACTGGAGAGTGCCCAGGTTAATATTATATCAATTTTCCCTGCTTTACACCCTTGTGCATGGCATGGATGCAGCAGTTTGCTTCTACAGATCCTGCCCCTCACCAAACAATCAATTCTGGGATGTGTCTTTGTCTTTAAGTGTGTGTGGGGGTGTCTTTACAAGTAGCTTTTTTCTGTTATTGTAGGGACAAGTTTTTTTTCCCCCAGACTCTAACTCACAACAGATGAACTTGTGCTCCTCTTCAAATGAATGCTGAAATTCATCATTAGTCAGCAAAACTGAAGCGACAGTGATTTCTGTACATTTAGAGGCATTGATTACAGTTTTGCTGAGTCACAGTCAGAATGAGGAAAACATTAACACAATGACTGGTGCAATTCAGAGCTTGTGATGTAAAGAAATGTTGTGATGTTTGAGAACATGTGTATATATACAAACTTATTGGTAGACCAGTTGATACAAGCAGACCTCCTAGAAGGAAAATAATGTCAGGTTACAGATGACCAACATAGTTAGCAAATCAGTTTCAAGTAGTACATGAAGGTAAGTCCTGGCCACCATTGTGAAGGACACCAACTCATTAGTGGTGCAAGTTTCTGACTGCCAGGGCAGCAGGAGGGGTAGAGGTGAAGAGCTGGCAGATGAAGCTGGATCCCACCTTACGTATGGGGGAAGGCAGGGATCCTGCTGTGTGAGAGTATGAGAGATGCTGTGAGAGTGAGTAGAAAAAGATGTGTGTCGAAAAAGGTGGAGCTCGGGGCAACAGAGGCTTGCTTCTTGAGCAAGCTGTTTGGAAACCTCCACAACAACTGGTGCTCCCTCCTGTGCCACTGACCTTCTGGTGCACAGGCAAAACCCAGGAGAAAGGTTCACCTGCCTGCAGCTTCCTTGTCACTCCTGCCCTTTTACCAATAGTCAGGTGATTTACCTTCAAAGACAGGCGTTCCCACAATTTGTCCATGTATCTAATTCCTTTGAAAATGGGTGGTTCTTCAGATACACTATTTTGTGTTACAATGCTGTAAAGCTTGACCTTTAAACCTCTCTCATTCTTTCTGCAACAATGATCCTACATTATCAGTCGCCTTAAAACTGAGGGTATTTTGTCAGTCCACTGTAATGCTATTTTTAGCACAAGCAAACAGAAACCAGACAGACTCATGATCAGTCCTTTGGGGAAACGGAGGTAGAAGGATGAAGAGAGAGGAAGAGACCTCCTCTTGAAGATTTTTCCTGTTAGTCACAGCACTGAGGAAAAACAAACTGCATATGGAACAGATCATGTAAGGCCTTTAAAACATATTTGGAGAGACTGTACAGTTTCTTAAAGGAACTTAGAATACTCTGTGGTTTGGGGGTTTTGCTGTATTTCCCATTTGGGGACGTGTGTGCATTTTCATTTGTTTTAATTTGGACTGAGTTAAATGCATCAAGCAGTAGTTTATTACCATCTTTCAAAGATCTATTCATAAAGGAAGAACACTCCTTGATTCCCCAAATGAGAAAGAGTTACAAATGCTTCTCTCTCAGTAGTTTCATCAGAGAAATTTTGCTGCTTTTGTTTTTTTTCTTTTTTCTCTTTTTTTTTCTATTGACTTGCAAATGAAGGCTAATTTTTTGTTCCCAGCACAAGGCCAGAGTGTAGTGTGCTGAGGCAAGGATGTGTGCTCAGCTGGATGCTGAATTCAGACATGGAGTAGCTATGTGGTGCAGGAGGTCACAACCAGTTGGCTGGTGTTAGTGGACCTACTAGTCTCATCTGAAATTGCCCTTCTTCCATTTGCCCCCCTGTCAAGCAACTTTGTAGAACACCATTCCAGAGTATTAACTGGGAAGTCCAGCCTTCTGTGATCTGCCTTTCCTGCCTGATAAGACAGTGATGGCAAGGAAACAGGAGTGGAGTGAGATTTACCCCTTGGTGATAAGGTTCTTCACCCAGAGGGTGGCTGGGCACTGGAACAGGCTTCCCAGGGAAGTGGTCACAGCACCAAGCCTGACAGAGTTCAAGGAGCATGTGGACAAAGCTCTCAAGGAATAGGGTGTGATTTTTGGTGCTGTGGTCTGCAGGACAAGGACTTGGACTCGATGATCCTTGACAGTCTCTTCCAACTCAGAATATTCTGTGATTCTGTGATAACTGTGCTGTAATTCTGCAACGTCAATAAATGTTACATGCAAGAATGGCTGTCATTAAAACATTTGAGGTATTTTTTTTCTTGAAAAGCTAATATAGTCCCACTTATTAAACACAACCTTTTGTTTTGAAATGTGGCCAAAATGAATTAATAAATGTGGTAATCTTTTAAAATTCACCACTGGTCTGAAGAATATTCAGTGTACATGTTGGGAAAGAGCTCTGGGCTTCTGAATCAATTACAGAGAAACGGACCCTGTCCAAGGTGTTTTGGTGGGGGTTTTTTGGGTTTTTTTGGTTTGTTTTTTCAGGATTGCAGTGAGAACAGGTAAGATGAGGGCAAACACTGAAACTTCCTGCTTTTCTGAATTACTGCTGTAATTACTTGTTTTAACATCTGAAAAGTATGAGCTGTTCTAACCTTCCAAATTTCCTTCCATTCCACATGCTGTATGTTAGCATGAATAGAGGGAGAAACTGTTACAGAACAAAAGCAATACAGCTTT
Organism: Aleadryas rufinucha; assembly: GCA_013397815.1. Taxonomy (NCBI): domain Eukaryota; kingdom Metazoa; phylum Chordata; class Aves; order Passeriformes; genus Aleadryas; species Aleadryas rufinucha. The sequence continues at coordinate 184,022 of VZTH01010339.1, forward strand.
ACTAAATGTGAAATATGGAACAAGATTTTACAGGAAACCAAGAATTTTTAGGGCTCAGAGGAATAAGGAGCACTGAACATGTATGAAGAATTCAGGCTTTATTTAAGCCATTTTTCCTCTTTTGTCTTTGTCTTTTTAATTTATGCTTTTATAATGTTGTGTAACTTTAAGGTTGCCTTTTCAAAGAAAGCAGCCTGCCACGAGGCAAGTGTAGTCTCTATCTACAACCTCTTGGAATTTGCTTTTTACGGGTCTGTATTTCAGGGTGGACTTACCCCCTTCGCATTTTGGCAATTTGGCAACTCATTTACAGAAGCTCTCTCAGACCTGTGAATTGAATTTCAGACCTGTGGTGGCAGAGAGGAGCTGATGGGCAGCGAGGCGAGGCAGAGATGGGGCTCGCAGCCGGGCGGAGAGGCTGTGACCTGACACACGGTGGAGGGCAGGAGAGCCCAGCGCTTTTCCCTGCGTGAAAACAGTAGCGGGGGGTTTTTTTGATGGTTTTTTTCTTTCATTTTTTTTCTCCCCCATTCCCTTTTCCTCCCTTCTTCTTCCCGGGGCTGTAATCCTACTGCTCTCTTCGGCTCCATTCCAGAGACAAATCCGAGTGGTTAATTTCTCTTCCCCCCCCTTTCCCAGCTTCGGGGGCTGGGGGGCGGCGGAGGAGGGAGGAGGAGAGCAGAGCAAGCACCAGCCCAGAGCCGGGCCAGGCCTCCCCGGGGAGGGGCTGAGGCAGCGGCTGAGCTGTGGGAGCTGCATGGAGGAGGGGAGTTTCACAGACTCCTCTGCCCGGCCGGGGGGAGGAGGAAGTTTGGCGATTAAGCCGCTGCCCGGAGCTTGAGCGCACGGAGCGAGCCGGGGCGCGGCCACGGGCGCTGCGAGGGGGACACCCGGCCGGCGCCGCTGAATGGGCTGCGGGGCGGGATAACCTCCCGCACTCCCGGCCCGCACCCCTGCGCCTGGATTTTCAGCGGGAGGAGGAGCGGTGGGCGAGGGCAGAGGACGGCGAGAGGCTGTCGGTGAGCGCTGCCGGGGGCTTTGTTCGGTGGGGCGCACCGAGGAGTGGGCGCCGGCTCCCGGACCGGCTCGGCTCGGCTCGGTGAGAGGCGGGCGATGAGGTACCCGGTGTGCCGCATCCCCCCGAAACCGCGCTGGGGGCTCCGCAGGGGAGCGGGCGTTCCGTGATCGCAGCCTTTGTGCGAGCTCCGCCACTGCCCGCGGAGGTACCGTGCGCCGGGCTCCCATCGCGGCTGCCGCGGCCACCGCACCGCTTTGTGCTCCGCCGCTCCGCCGGCGGTAGCCTGGCCGAGCTGCTCCGGCTCAGCCCGAGCCTGGGGGTTTCATCGAGTTTCTTTGGCGAGGGAGGAGGTACTTCTTTTACAATATGATAAAATTGCATAGGGCCTGGGGTTTTGTGGGGATGCTTTAGCAAACCTGTGTCTTCTGGAAAACTCAAAAAACTTCCCAAAACCTATCCTGTATTTTTTTTTTGGTGTGTGTTTTAAAGTTAATGGGATTGTGATAAGTATGGCCTGAAGAGGTTTAAAAATATGATTGATCTATTGTTAAGTAGCAGGAGCTTTGATTCTGTGGAGAGGCAGTGGGGCAGAGCAGTGTCCTGCTCCCCTATAGGATCCTGGATGCATTTCCCCAGTTCCTGCACTCGTCTTTTCCTCACTTTGAGGGTCGCGTATCCCAGTCCCTCTTGTCGAAGGACAAGCCCTTCAGAGCTCATCCTTCAGTTAGCACTGACAGACCTTAGGCACTCGTTTCCTTCCTTTTTCACAAGCCACACTGCTCCAAGTATGTAGGGAAAGGACCTGAAACAAACTTAGCTGAACGTTCAGCTGGCTTCCAATACAGTCTCTCTTTAGTTGGCAAACACAGAAAGAGCTGCGGCCTTACTTTTTTCTTTTAATGTTTGCTGGTACTTTAGCAGTTTAATAACTCTGCCTAGAGAACCTGATGACTTATAGGTGTTTTGAAAGCTATGTAATAAGAGCCTTCTAATAGTCATCTTTTGCTACTGTTTCATTCTTGGAGGGAGCAGTCTTGCTGCTGGAGAATTGCGGTTCAAATTTCCACAAGCGTTTGTTGCCCATGCCTCCAGCTAAATTTATAAAGGAATCCTGTTAGCTTGTATGAAGCTAAATCTGGCTGTAGCAACTCCTGCTGTACAATTCACTGTGGTTGGCAAGGCACAATATATAGCTTCCTTGAGATTTATTTTTAGGTGTTTTTTTTGCTTGGTGTGTGCGGGGCATGTAGTTGTCATAATTTTGGGAACTCTTCACCAATGTGTGTGTGGGTGCTTTGGGATGAAAACAGAAGAGTTATGCTAAGGTTAAGAAATGTATTAATAGAGTGCTTGTCTTGAAAATAAGAGGCAGTTTGAGATCGGTCTGTTAATGAATATTGGTATTGTTCTTGGGTCCATGCAGACGCTTAGCTATTAAACTTTGCTTCTGCTCAGTGTTCTCAGTTGGCAAACTAGAAATGGTGCATAACACTGATAAAAGGTTCAGTTTTAAATGTGTTCATTTACGGGAATGCTGGCTGTTTCTCACAGACCTAGAGAGCCCTAAGCAAACAACGTCGACCCGTGGCCACACAACTGAATGGATCTCTGCAAAGGCATATTACCATTCTAACACTAGGTGTTAAGGTGTCGTTTTTCTTGTTGTTTTACTTTTGATTTTCCAAAAAAGAGAAAGGAAAAAAAAAAATAGGTATGTAGCCAAATCAGTTTGTAATTTATACTGTTACTTGATAACATCTTGCAAAGACAGCATTGACATGATTTTTAAGTGGAAATCTTCAAGTAGTGAACCTGGTTTGTTGGCAGCTCTCATCATTTCAGGACATCTGCTAATGTGTTCTTCTTCCTTGGGCAGGATGTAAGACTACAAATTAACTGTCTAAAGGCATACTTTGAGACTAAAGTGTTTGATTGTGAGGTGATGGAAAAAGGTAGAAAGGGTTTGGAGCTAACTAACTGAACACTTGGTACCTTCCTGTGTGGAAGTGGAGTGTTTTTGTCTAGGTAGGTTTTTTTATGGGTTTGTGTTTTGGGTTTCTTTGTAGTTTTGTTTTGTTATTTTATTTTAAACCTTTGTTGTGACCTAAAAAGTTCAAGCTAGAAGGGAAGTGAAAATATCTGCTTACTCGTCTAATAAGTGGCAAGTAGTGAGTTTGTATACTTTTTTGCTACTGTTATTTGTGTAGGTTGGTCTGTTTGAACCTTTCACTGATGCAGTCTTTCATGTGGCACCAGTGATAGTATTTTTGTGAGGTCATTTGGAGCAGTGTGCATGTTTGAAAGCCTCCTTGTGTGCATTTATTTGGATTGGTTGTTGTATACCTGTCGTCCTCTGCCTTTCATACTCTTGTGATTTCTTGGCTCCCATTCAGGAAAGGCTTTTTAAGCTCTGCTAACCAGATAGGGCTGTAGCAACTGACAAAGGCATTTACTTGAAGTAGTGCTTTATTATCTTTGAATGCAAACTCAGCAGTGCAAAACTGGTCTGTTTCTCTAATCATAGAACACCAACAGAACTGTAATTTGGCATTTGGCTTCTGTCATTTTACCTTGCTCTGTGGTAGAATCACCCATACAACTTGTAGGCTCTGGTGAGTAGTTTTGAGATCTACCCAAAAATGGGGAAATCAAGAACACAGTTACAAAATATGCTGTTACTAATTTTGAAGAATGGATCCACAGATTAGCCTGAGATACTGATATTGAAAAAAAAGTTTCTGTACAGAGGTGTCATCTCTAAAATTGTCACTAAAAAAGACCAATCCTAAACCAAAACAATTCTTAGGGAAGGATACTACAGAGTGCATGTAAGAGACCTCCCAAATAACAGTATTTTTAAGACCTCCCAAATAACAGTATTTTAACAGATACTTAGCACAGTTATTAAAGTATGCCAAAGACTCATTCAACTGTTGATTTTAGTTTATTTATTCATTTTCTTCATGCTTGGTTGCCATTACAGCAGTTGCTGGGCACCACTAAGTTTCTACTGGCCAAACCAGAGCTGCAGCTCTTGGTCTTGGGAGCATGGTGTCATGAAGAAGAGGGACCACATTTCTGGGTGCCAGCATGGCCATGTCATGTACCCCTATTCCATAGGGTTAGATGTGCTAGATCAGGAAATAATGGAAACATCTAAGCTGATGATAAAGGGGGCCATTTGCAGGCTCCATTTAGAAGTGTTTCTCACATTAGACATGTGTAAAGCTATGGCAGTTATAAATCAGAACAAAGGAATGAATCTGATGTGCATTCCCTTTTGTATTCAGTTGTGATGAGAAGGAAGGTTGCTGCGTTAAAGAAACGTGTTTTATTGACACATTAAATTAGTTATGGCTTTAAGTTACTTTGCCATCAATTTCTTTATCACTAAATGTAGTGCACAGATATTTAGCTAGAATATACAATAGAAGATAGAATAATGAAATATGAAAAAATGCAAGTTAATAATGTAATGTCTACTGAAGACATTTGGAGTGATGGTGATCCTCTTATAATAATCTGGAATTTTTGCTGGTGGGGACAATGAGGATGTCTTACCACTACTTATTCTAAATGACATTCTGCTTCTGTTGAGTTAAGAGGGGGAGGTGGGGGGGAAAGAATCTTTACAGCTCTCAGCAAAGTCTGGAGTGGCCGAAAGGCTTGCAGAGCTGTTGCTGAATGGTTAATTCTGAGAACTTGCATTACTGTCACTTGCACATAAAAAGTTTTAGCTAGTAGGACTGTCAATGAGAAAAAAAGTGGAAGAAAGTATTATTCTTGTAAACTTACAATGCAAAGGATCTGGAGCCTAGACTTCCCCTCTGCTTCAGAAAAGCGTCACACACCATAGTGAGTAGTGGAAGCACAAAACAGACCTGGGAACAGGAGTAAAGGGAGTGAAGAGTAAAGTGAGTCTTAGTGCGGTGGCAACAGTTATAATTGTAAGTACAGGAGTCTTTTATGTACATGGCTAAGAATACAAGAGATGAATGTGAACAGATTGAATAATAACTGAAAGTATCAGCAAAGCCTGTTTGTATTAATTTATTTTTTAAAAAAGTGTGTGACAAACTATCTGTTAGCGTTTAAAGTTTCCCAAATCACTTTAAGAATATAATTTGTTTTTTCTTTTAGTTATGGTTGTTGTATCAAATAGGTTAGTCTAGCCTGATTCACCAAAAGTTGAGTTTATATGAACTTGGCCTAAAATAGGTTTAACCATGAACTTGATTACAAATGCAGGAAAAGAAAGGGGCCTGATCAGGGAGGACTGGGGAAGGAAATACAGGGGAAAACTACTTACACTTATCAGGGAGGACTGAAAGAAGCAGTTGTCCAAGCCAAACTCTTAAACCCACTGTCATCTGTTGACTGGGGTGCCTTCTGAAGTACCTGTATGTGGGGGTGGTCACTGCCTGTGTTTTCACTAATCACAATGCAAAGCATTGCTGTGAAAATACAAAGCAAGGTAACAGTTTAAAAATTTATCTGTAAGTGTAACTTCATGCATTTGACTTGATTCTTTTCTTTCTTCATTTCTTCCTCAGCATGACCTCCACTAGTCCTGCTTCCTAATGTTCTAAGGGACCATGATGATTATGCTAGTGGAGGTTGCATGTGTGTTTTGTAAGTGTAGTGAACAGATATAAATTGGGCTGGCAGCAGTTTCCCATGTAAACTTGTGGCTGAAGCAGTGCTAATTAACTTTCAGTCCTATAAGTCTTGTTTGCCTGCTCTGTCATTGAGTTTCAGATTGTAAGTTGTGCCAAGCCTCTTCCTGTAAGCATACATTCTGTAGGAACTTGCATGTGAGCCCTGCCCAGATGTTTTAAAACCTAACTTAATGACTGTTAACACTGAAATATTTGAACCTTTGTATCCGTTCAGACGTTTCAGAATCACGCTCCAAGCGTTGGTATCATTCAGCTACTGTTTTCTGCTGATAAGATGCGTGCTTCCTTTCACTGGAAGTATAGAGCAGAGATAAAGTGTGTCATGGGTACAGTGATTGAATCACTTGCTCAGCTGCTTACTCACAGCCATTGTAGATAAAACCTTGGTACCTGACTTGGGAAGGAGATGGCTGTTTGGGTTGTCCTAAGGAGCAGTGTCGGGGACAGCGTAACATCCAGTTTCTTTTCATGGTCATGGCTGACGTCTTCCAGCATTGTCATCTGGGTGTGGGCTTCAAGGTCGGCTTCTGCCTTTTAGTTAGCCTACATAAGGAGTCCCTATCTCCTAGATTTAGTGCATAGGCTCTAGAGCTTGTACTTTCTCCCATGCTTCCCCTTGTGTTATGCAAAGTCTGTATTTGTAAACATGGGCAAGTTTTCCTCCCTAAACCCCTTGTAAACTCTGGTTTGTTAAAGTGTTTACCAATGTTTACCCTCATGTATGTCCCCTAAGATTAGATACACTGTCTGCTGCAGCTTTGTTGTGATTTCTACATACCAGAATCAATGTGCTGTTTGGGGGTTTTCTTTTTGGTTTTGTTTCTTTTTCTCTATTTGCATTGCCTATCCCAGTGAGTCCAGATCCATAGCTGAGGTCCCAACACATTTCAGAAAGGCGGTGGCAGAATGACTTGCTTTCTGCTGCTGCCACTGATCTGTGGTACTTCAGTATAAAGTAACACAGTGCTTTGTGTCCTTGATGTCTGATACGGAAGAAAAATGATAGTTCCTTCTTTGTAAATAATTTTGAAAATAGGTGAGATGAAGAACTACTTATTATGCATGTAAGTAATCTTTATCACTTCAGTATGCACAGAGCTTTCCAGTTACTGTTTTAAACTGAAACCAAGTTAATAGCAGAAACCTGGGTTTGGCTTACAAGCAGTATTGGTGCTGCTGTGATGAGCATGCTTCATACTCAAGTGCCTATGAAGCTTTCTCACTGTTTACTTTCCAATTCCTTCTCACTACCCTGATAACATACCTCGTGAGGTTGCTCAGAGAGCTGTCATGCCTTAGTGTCTGAGTGAAGTCATCACAGACTTCAGTTGGTTGTAGAAACACTAATTTCTCTGAAGAATCAGCAGTCTTAGCCTATTTGAATGGTACACAAAGATGTATCTAACAATAAATCATTATTGAATTTGGACAGATAGCTTGCCTTCCCTCATACTTTACCAGCATATGGTTTGTAACATCTCCTTTCTGTCAGTCTTCTCTGATAATTGTCGGTCTTTCTCATGTTGGATAAATCTGAAGTCATGAATCTCTGATTTGCTTTATCTTGGTCGTTTTGTGCTCCTGCTGCTTTGCTGTCTCTGTCGTGCAGGCAGACAGGACCACTTAGGCCACTCCTCACTGGATATGGCCTCTGAGAATCCTTGTTTTACCGGGTTGGTTGTACTGTGAAGGCTCTTCTGCCTTGTGGGATGAGTAGATTGTCTCCAGCATCTCCTTTTCCTGAGCTTGAACTCATTTAATCTTCTGGGTTTTTCCCAGATTTTTGGGGCAAAGATGCTAACTTACTTTCTTAACCTCTACCTGCAGTACCGAGCATCAGGCACAGTGTAGATGTTTTGGTAAGCCATGCTAGAATACTGCAATCTGTTATTAAGTGAAAGTAAGTAGTTTCTGAGGGCATTAATGACCATTTAATCTCCAAGGTTTCTTTCTGATATATAGGGCAGTATCTTGGCATGCTTGTGCTCCTCCATTGCTTTAGATGACATGGTTGCTAAATTGGTATCGGAGATGTCTGTGCTAGGACAGTCAGTGCTAGGCAAATTTCTCAGTGGAAAAGGACAGGTTTTCTGCAGACCTTCCCTTCAGGAATTGTTTTCCACTTTCTTAGAGAATGCCGGCAAGGAAATGCAGACCTAGAGCATTAAGAAAACCCACTTTTCTCTTGGTGTGAAGGACAGAGTGGTTTGCCAAGGCACAAGCTGTGCTGGGCAGATTTTAGGGCTGATCTCCTGTGTGCTGACTCACCCTGGTGATCTCAGTTACTGCAGTTTGCCCTTTGCCTCTTCACCCGCAGCAGCGCTCTCCTTGGCAGCGTGGCCTGTTACCAACACAGATGTGCTTCCTCACTCATGGCTGTGCGTGCTGACAGTGTCACTTGTGTTCTTCAGTCTTAGAGCTAGGCTGTCCTGCTGCTGCCATGCACAGTGCAGATCCAAAAGGAACCACGTTGAAGATGTTCTTTCTGCAACCCTGCAGCAGAGGATTCTGCTGATAACAACCTCTGTTATCAAACACAAATTTGGCTCTTGCGCTCCTCAGGCCCCTTCAAAGCAGTTTGTTCATCCAGAGCACAGAATAGGCACTGACTCAGACTCCCATAAGGTCTAAGCAAGGAGAGTAGGTGATTTTTTTTTTCTGCCCTGTTTTGATGAAGCATTGATGTGACTGGGACTTGTGATATGCACAGGTGGGGTGTGGAGGAGAAAGGTTTTCTTCCACACACCACTGCATGCTGTTTGGATAGGATAGGAGCTGTGTCTGCTTCTCAAGGAAGAATTCTGAAAAAACAAAACCATGACGATCTCATTTGCTCTCTTCAGAAGAAAAGCTGGTCATCAGCCTTTGTTGCTGAAGATCTGATGCTTGCGAGTCTCTTTCATCTCAAGGGGACAGTGCTGACATGCACACCTGGCAGATGCACCTGCCCACCCTGGCTGTGTGCATCATGCAGCTATTTGAGCTTCCAGAGGGATCTGGATGCTAGGGCTGTCTGGATGCTTCTTCATTGCTGCTGATTTGTAGTGATGGGGAGTCTGCCTGCTAAATGTTACAGGTTTTATCCCTTCTGCTCTTAAAATCAATGTCGATGGTGCACAAGGAGTTCTTTCAGTATTGAATAGAGGATCAGCGATGCCCATCTTCTGATGATTTCAGGAAAATGTACTGGGTTGGTTCCTTTTATCTACAAGTTATAAATATTGAGTCATATCAAGGGGTGATTTGTTCTGGTACCTGGATCACAGTTACTTGTCTATGCCCATACTTGCCCAATACTGACTTCTTTCCTGGGGGCAGTTTGAGGTCATACCAGGGATAGTTTGGAGGAGTTCTGGCAAAGACTCACTCAGCTGTTGACTTTGTCATGCAACTCACCTTTGTGCTGTTCACTGTTTTGAATGGGTAGAGTGAAAGCGGCTCCAGGAGCGCTGCATGAACTTCGTCCATGAAATTAGCTTAATATGTCTGGGAAAGCTCTCAGCCAATTGCATGTGGAGTAAATCCGTTTGCTTGGGATGTGGCACATTTTCCATCTGTTAATCGGTTATGTCGTGCCATGAGAAGGTGCTACAGTATGTGGCCTTCCTGTAAAAGCAAACTGCATTCCTCAGCCAGAAAAGCTGGGCTTTGGGAACTGGAACATAGCTCAGTAAAAGTCATGTCAAATACATTTTCACTTTAGTCCTCCTCACTGGTGGTTAAAGTTGCACAGTGGTTTGCTGTCTAGCATGTGTGAACTTCTCCAAAGAATTTTATTCTGAGCTTTTCTTAGAGGGTCAGTATGTGGAATTGTTTGGCAACAGTATTTGTTTTAAAATTCTACAGTATATGTTGACACATATAATCCAAGGTGTAAGGATAGAGTTGTATGGATGTGAGGTGTGGTTGGGGACTAGGTGAGAGTAGGGGTGGCAATGAATGGAATGAGTGTCTTGATATCCTACTTGGAATTGAAGAAAATTCCCACCTGTAAGTTTGTGGAATGCAATTACATCTAGTTGAGTGGCTCTGGCTTACTTTGGTCTTTTACCCTAGCTGACATAGGATAGGGAAATTCTTTAAAAGCAGAGATTTCAAAGCTCAGACGCCCTGGTTTGAGAGAACCAGTTTATTTGACTAAAGTGATAATGTTAGCTTTCACCACACTGAGACAGTATGTAGAACAGAAGGGTCGTGTGTCATTTACACTTTTTAGGAAAACTGAGGTGAAGATAACCTCAATGACTCTTAAGGAATAGAGTAAAGCACCCATCCTATTACTGAAAATTATTTTGATTGCGTCCCATGCAGACTATACCTGAAAGGAGCACCTTAATTTTACTGCATTTTGAAAGATAGTTTTCAAGTTTCTGGGCTTTTAATTTAACATTATAGAGTGAACTCCAAGTTCCAAAGTGTTTTTCACGGGACAGCCAGACATTATGGTTCAAGTCAGTTTAAATATCTGAATGCAGGTTTCCTTGGTGTTTTTGCTTCTTAAGCTGCTACTTGCTTGATGCTTTAACCCTATATATTTTCTAAAAGTGATTAGGAAGTAAAGCTTTTTATTAATAGCTGTGACATATTTCTAGACTAACTAAGGGCATTTTAAATCATGCAAGCTTTTTAAAGATGAAATAGAAATTATAGGACAAATGACAGTATATTTGTTAATCATTTTATTGAAAGAAACATGCAACATCTTTTCTTCATGATAGTTTTTCTAGAACAAAAGTATTCCATTTTCTTACACTGATGGTTGAGAAATAAACAACTGAATTGATAAAAAAATTCACAGGATGAAAAATTCATTTTCCTTACAGATTGTCCTGTTATGTAGTATGATGATAGCAAAGTATGTAGAAAACCTTCTTGGAAAAGTTAAAGAAGGTTGGTAGAACATTCTGTAGGATCCAAGAGCTTGTACTTTTGTCAACGTGACTATAAGACCCTGTCTCAGATCATGAATTGAAAGGTTTTGAAAGGCCATTGTGTCCTCTGCAGGTGAGAGAATATCTCAGCTTTTGGCAAATAATTTTACCCTAGAACTAAGAAACTTATTGATCAAACTATTGGCAAACCAGAGAACCCCAGTAAAAAGTTCAAGCTTCTCCAGGGTCATCTAGGTTCCTGATTTTCATTTGTTTATATATAATGTATATTATATATATATCTACACACAGATGTGTGTATATTTAAATGGTTGTGGTTGTATTGCCAGTCTGCCTTTTTCTAGGATTCTTAAAGAAACTGGGTTCTCAAGCAGTTGAAATTGAGTCTTTTGACTCTAGAGACTTTGAGGCTAGGGAAACTTTCATGATAAATGGAAAGCAGGATGGTAATTATAGGTCACTTTGCATTTCTGTTTTGCTTAATTTACAATCTGAAGTACAGTCAGGTGGTTGGGCATTTGAGTATTACAGCTGTTACAGTCTGATCACAGGAATTTGGTGAGACTGCTCATGTATTTTCTTCTTCAGATTCCTAGAAATGTTAGTAGAGACTACTCTGTGTCTTCAGTTATGAACAGTAAAAACTAAGTAAATAAAATTGTTGCCATAGCTGTCACTCAAAAAGTGTGTTGTTTGTCACTCAAACAACATACCAAAAGAAAAAAATATACTCTTTTAGTCTGTGAAATTGCCTGTAGTGTTAATTTATTGCTGTAAAGATAACATGGAGAGGGCAAGTACACTGATATTTCATTAAAAGAAAATTTTAGATGGAGTAGTTTTGGTATTTAAAAAACATCTGTAGATGAACATTATGCCGCATTAGCAAGATTGAATTGATGGCATTACTGTTGAAGTTGAAAGTGGACCAATATTTTTAAAACGAATTTTTGAAATATAAAATTTTTCCTGTTTATGATTTGGTTCACCTAGACCAAATTAACTTGGACATTTAGTAGGGACTCTCATTTATTCTGGCATAAGAACAAGCATTGGGCAGAGCTTCCTAGTCTCAAAAAACTGGTGATGGTAAGAGGCCTCCGTAGTGTTCCCAGCCAGCTGAATGCCTGAGGTATTTTGCCATACAGGAAATCAATTACAGTTGAATGTGCACTGTTTCAACTCCAAGTACATAAACTGGCCTTATGATGATATATAAAAAGAAGAAAGAAATTAAATAGTTTATTGAAAGTTCAGAACAGGAACATTTGATGTTCAGTTTCTGTGGATTCTTCACTGTCACATTTGGCTCAGTCCATGGCACAGAAATGGCAAAGATGGAGAGGTGAATTAATCTTGGGTCCTCTAGAAAAGGGAAACATAAAGCAATGTCTTCAAGAAATGAAAATAATAAAAAAGGTACCCTTGTTCAGTTCCAGCTGATATTCTGTTGGGGCTGGGAGAGGTTACAAGTTTAGCAGAGGAAATGAGTTCTTTCCCTTGTTAAATCAAAAATCCTCCATTTTTAGGTTTCAAGGCAGGATAATAAATTTTGCAAGAAAAAGTTGTACCTCAAATCTACCTAAATAGCTAGTTTTTGTGAAGTGGTAGGAGAAACATTATTTTTGTTCAGACAGTTATCATGCTTTGTTGACCTTGTGAAAATACCTAGGTGTGATGGAGGTACCAGGCAGATCTCAGTGACCCATGTCTCTGATGTACTTTATAGGCCAGTGATATTGCTTACCAGGAAAGTGAGGGCTCATTTGGATAGAGGTTTCCAGGCATTAAAGATAATTAAGGTGAAAGTCAGCTCTAACAATTTCCAGAAGGAGTATGGCCTGAAGCCCTTGGGGTTTAGAGCATGGGAACCCAGCAGTACTTCCTTGCTTCAGCACAGATGTATAGAGCGACCAGAGGCAAGCTGCCTAGCTGATCTAGATTTTTAAAGATGTGTAGGTAAGCAGAGGTGGTGAAGGCTCTTAATGGGATTTTCAGAATCACATTAGTGTCTAATTCCTATTCAAAATCTGACTCCTTAGCTTGTCTGAACTGGATTCAGCCTGTGCTATGTTTTATTCAGCTACTCTTTAGGACGGAATGAGCAGGCGTACGTACGGCAAGCGTTACTTAGGGGATATAAGCTGAGGTGTGCCCAGACCCCTGCTGAGCTGCACAGCTGAGCTCCCTTTTATCCTTTCTCTAATTCTGTGATTTCCGCCCTCCTTTCTGCAGAATGCCAGAGTTTCAACGGAGGAGAGGAAAAGTGACTCCATTTTGCCCAACCTAACAGTGATATATTGGGTGAGTGCTCTACCAGGTAAATTTTTTTAACTATTATTTTAACTTTTGGGTTTTTTTTACTTTATTTTAAATGTGAGGTGATGTTTGCTGTGCCTCTGACTGAGAGGATTACCATTGGTGTACAGTGAACGTGCCTCAGGTTAACCATGAGGCTGCTTAGTATGCAAATCCACAGTAGGTCACTGTGCTGAACAGGCCTGGCATGTGGGTTAGCCAAGAGAGAGGGTGTTCCTCATGTGCACACTAGTGGGGTTTTATGCTAATTACATCAAATTTGGGG